>JAQQPU010027167.1:0-10262 GCA_029168905.1 Artemia sp. Kazakhstan ARC1039 | reverse complement strand
AAATTTTGCTTTGGGATTTTGTATCAAAATTTAGTTCGCTTTTAGTTTGCTCCTGTCATTGAGTAGAATCAACAACTAGTTATTAAAAAATGCAGGAAATTTTGCTTAGGGATTTTGTATCAAAATTTATTTCGCTTTTAGTTCGCTCCTGTCATTGAGTAGAATCAACAACTAGTCATTAAAAAATGCTGGAAATTCTGCTTAGGGATTTTATATCAAAATTTAGTTCGCTTTTAGTTTACTCCTGTCATTGAGTAGAATCAACAACTAGTTATTAAAAAATGCTGGAAATTTTGCTGAGGGATTTTGTATCAAAATTTAGTTCGCTCCTGTCATTGAGTAGAATCAACAGCTAGTCATTAAAAAATGATGGAAATTTTGCTTAGGGATTTTGTATCAAAATTTAGTTCGCTTTTAGTTCGCTCCTGTCATTGAGTAGAATCAACAACTAGTCATTAAAAAATGCTGGAAATTTTGCTTAGGGATTTTGTATCAAAATTTAGTTTGCTTTTAGTTCGCTCCTGTCATTGAGTAGAATCAGCAACTAGTCATTAAAAAAATGCTGGAAATTTTACTTAGGGATTTTGTAATTTACTACCCCAGTGATACACCAAATATAAATTTTTTTGAATAGTCTATTGCCTAAAGCCCTGTCTTACATTAGTGCAGCATTCAGTCTTAATTGACAAATAGTTTTACCCTTGACCTCTGCTTGACTTTTTATAAATCCCATCACTGAAAAGAGTCAGTCAGTCTGTAGTCACAGCTACTCTCGTGGTTTTAACTTTGAACTCGAGTTGACTTTTAGTAACTCGTGTTACAAAGAAGGGTCAGAACATAGTCACGTAAGAATGCTGAAAATGTAGCTTATGGATCTTATTATTTCCCACACCCAATGATGCAGCAAGTTAGAATTTTTTCGAATTATCTATAATCTCAAGCCCATCACTCGTTGGTGCAGTGGCTTCTCTTAATTTATGGGAAGTAATCTGGAGTCTTGGGAAGTAATGTAGACATAGAGAATGGTGCTAAAACAGCTTAACTAGAACAGTATCCTTTTAGTCGTTTAGATATTGAAGTAATTCCTGTCTATTGTCTAGAATGACTAATGGTTTGGAAGGAAGAAAGGCACGGTCTCTTCAAACCATCTTGTATTTACTAATAAAAAGAGTAATACAGAAATGGTCTCTAATTGTCTAAGTGGTCTTGTGAGTTAAGACAAGGCGAAATTTTTTGTAATTTTGAAGAAAAAGGTCATAAATTATTCTTGTTCTCTAAACTGAGAAATTTGCATTTGTAGTCTTGTTTTTTTTTGCAATACAGCTGTAATACAAATCAGCCTCGTTATTTACATTTTCAGTTTAATTTTGACTTTTACTGTGCTGATTCTGGCAAAATATTCCTCCACATTCTGAAAGGAAAGACTTTGTTAAGTTCTTTGGGTAATATTTTCTGGCACCTTTCTTTGTATGCTGGAACTTCAGACATTTTCAAGCTCATGTTCTTAAAAGGGAGGTTTCTAGAAGAAGTCCTTTGATTTTTTAAAAATTACTTTTGTTGAAAAATTCACTGCAGCTAACTTTCAAGAAGGAGTTCCGATCTTCAAAGAAAATTGTCTTAATATTTTCCCTTTTATAATCAATAATCTTTGTCAATATTTCCGTCTGTATTGCAAGTTTAAATTGACAGGTTTCAACCAAAACTAAATTTTAAGAATTGTTTAGTTATTATCTCTGCTGGTTCCAACTGGTTATTACCACCATTGATTGTTAAATGATTGATGGCTTTTTAACCTGCTGGCGTGTTCCAATCCTGTAGCATCTGGTCATACTGTAACATCTTGACGATGTATGTTTTTCTTAGAATCCAGTGGCCTCATATCTCATTTATTTTTCTTTTCTTAATTTTTATCACAAGCATTTAGCTTCCATAAAATGTTAGGGTCAAATTAGTTGTTTTTTTTATGCCAAATTATTACAGCTCAAGTTTTTGTTTTCTATGAATCATAGGTAGCGCGATAGCGCTGCCTAAGTAAAGAACGATGTTGGCACAATGTATTATTTTTTTTTGTGTTTCCATAGCCGGGCACTTCTTATCGAAGGAATTGTCGTAGAAACTTCGAAAAGGGCTCATTTGACTGGAAATTGGAGTGGCTAGTGCCCTTTTTAATAGTCAAAAGTGATTGGAGGGCAACTAGCCCCCCACGCCCATTATTCCCCCAAACACATCCAATCAAAATTTTGAGCTAGCCAGTTTGTTCAGTGTAGTTGATTTCTAGATAGAAAATATGTTTTTGAGGCGGACAATCCCCCACTACCCTGAGGGCAAGGGTTTTAGGTTATGCCCTGAGGACATATAAGAACGATGTTGGCACAATGTACTATTTATTATTCTTTTTCCTTTAGAGCTGGGCACTTCATATGGAAGGGGTTGTTATAGAAACTTCAAAAGGGGCTCATTCGATTGGAAATTGAGAGTTCTAGTGCCCTTTTTAATAGTCGAAAGTGATTGGAGGGCAACTAGACCTCCCCACGCCCATCATTCCCCCAAACACATCCAATCAAAATTTTGAGATAGCCAGTTTGTTCAGCGTAGTTGATTTCCAGATAGAAAATATGTTTTTGAGGAGGACACTCCCCCACAACCCTCAGGGCAAGTGTTTTAAGTGATGCCCTGGGGGCATATAAGGGTTTTATAGAAGGCGTTGTCGTAGAAACTTCAAAACAGGCTCATTCGGTTGGAAATTCGAAGGGCTAGTACCCTTTTTAATAGTCGAAAGTGATTGGAGGGTAACTAGCTCCCCGACGCCCATCATTCCCCCAAAGACATCCAATCAAAACTTTGAGATAACCATTTTGTTCAGCGTAGTTGATTTTTAAATAGAAAATATGCTTTTGAGGAGGACACTCCCCCACAGCCCTCAGGCAAAGGGTTTTAAGTTATGCCCTGGGGGCATATAAGGTTTTTAAAGAAGGTGTTGTCGTACAAACTTCAAAAAAAGATCATTCGATTGGAAATTCCAAGGGCTACTGCCCTTTTTAATAGTCGAAAGGTATTGGAGGGCAACTAGCCCCCCCCCACGCCCATCACTCCATCAAACACATCCAGTACAAATTTTGAGGCAGCCATTTTGTTCAGCGTAGTTGATTTCCAGATAAAAAATATATTTCTGAGGAGGACACTCCCCCACGACCCTCAGGGCAAGGATTATAAGTTATGCCCTGGGGGCATATAAGGTTTTTATTAAAATCTTTATTCTAGAAACTTGAAAAAGGGCACATTCGATTTGAAATTCAAAGGGATAGCACCCTTTTTAATAGTTGAAAGTGAGTTGAGGGACACTAACCCCCCTCTCACGCCCGCCTTTTCCCCAAACACATCCAATCAAAATTTTTAGATGGCCATTTTTTCAACGTAGTTGAAAGTTTTGGAAATTAGGTCTTTAAGGATGACAACCCCTCCCCCCACAACCCTCAGGGCAAGGGTTGTAAGTTATGCCCTGGGGCATATAAAGTTTTTATTGAAGGCGTTGTCGTAGAAACTTCAAAAGGGTTCATTCAATTGGAAATTGAAAGGACTAGTGCCTTTTTTAATTGTTGAAAGTGATTGGATAGTGACTAACGCCCCTCTCACACCCACCATTTTCCAAAACACATCCAATCAAAATTTTGAGATATCCATTTTGTTCAACGACGTTGAACGTTCTGGAAATTAGGTCTTTTATGATCATAACCCCCTCAGAGCCCTCAGTGCAAGGGTTGTAAGTTAATCTCTGGGGGAATATAAGGTTTATGTAAAAAGTTGTTGCATAAATCATAAGCACCACGATCGCGCTGCCTAAGTAAAGAACGGGGACACTCGAGAACGAGACAAGAAACGGGGACTAAGTAAAGAGGAGGACACTCCCTAACAAGCCTCAGGGTAAGGGTTTTAAGTTATGCCCTGGGGGCATGTAAGAACAGGGCACTTTGTATCGAAGAAGTTGTCGTAGAAACTTTGAAAAGCGCTCATTCAATCGGAAATTGGAGTGGCTTGTGCCCTTTTTAATAGTTGAAAGTGATTGGATGGCGACTAACACCCTTCTTACGCCCACCGTTTCCCCAAACACATCCAATAAAAAATTTTGAGATAGCCATATTGTTTAACGTAGTTGAAAGTTCTTGAAATACGGTCTTAGAGGACGACAACCATCCTAACATACCGTAGGGTAAGAGTTGTAATTTATGCCCTTGGGGAATATAAGGTGTTTATAGAAAGCATTGTCGTTTCCAAAAGGGCTCATTCGATTGGAAATCGAAAGGCCTAGTGCCCTTTTTAATAGTCGAAAGTGATTGGAAGGCTTGACATTTTTATAGTAAAGCTCGAAGTGGGTATAATGTATTATTTTTTGTTGTTGTTGTTGTTTAGACCAGGGCACTTCGTCGTATCGAAGGAATTGTAATGGGAACCTCGAAAAGGGCTCATTCGATTGAAGATAGAAAGGGCTGATGCCCTTTTTACTAGTCAAAAGTGATTTGAGCACAACTAATCGCCCTTCCACTCCCACCCTCCCACGCCACCCCTTCCATTTCTGCTTTTAAAATTTAACCAAATCAAAATAGCGTAAGTGTATCCAAGCTATCAAAGAAAGTAAACAGATTTTTTGCGAATGGTATCATGTTTTCCATTTCAGGTCAACTAGAGGAGGTATGAAACTAAATTAAACAGTACTATTTGTTTCCAGCTTTTTAAAAGGGTGTATTTTGTTAGAAATTGCTGAAAATTTTTCTCCAGCATACAAATAGCAGGCCAAACTATAAAGTCTTAAAAAACGAAAAGATCTAAAGTATTATTTTCTTTTTTCCTGAAAAGACTATGTCAATATAAAACGAACAGAAATTAATTTATAAAACTTTTTCCACAAAATAAGTTTTTCAAAGAAAAGTAAAGAACTCCATTAAACAAAAAATGAGAGAAAATAAAATAAAAAAATCTACAAAGCGTGAAACTACCACAAATCAGCATCGATAAATAAACGAAACCCAAAACGAACAGAAATTACAATAAATAACCGAGTCAAACTCGAAACGAGCAGAAATTAACATAAGTTGCACGCAAAACCCCTTTGCCCTCCCAAGGCCAGAACAAAATGTGCACTTTACTGAAAAAATACAAATGAATGTGCATTTAAATATACAGTTTAATATACAGATACTGATGTTTAGTAATCAAAATGTTAATATTACTTGATTTATTAAACTTATAAAAGTAAAGACATTTAAATTTTTTCACTAAAGTGCAAATTTTGTTCTGGCCTTGGGAAGGCATAGGGTTTTGCGCCCAAGTTATGTTAATTTCTGCTCGTTTTGAGTTTGACTCAGTTACTTATTGTATTTTCTGTTCGTTTTGGGTTTCATTTAATTTACCGATGCTAATTTGTGGCAGTTTCACGCTTGCTAGATTATTTGATTTTAGTTTTGCTCCTTTTTTTAATGGAGTTCTTTCCTTTTCTTTGAAAAACTTATTTTATGGAACAAGTTTTTGAAATTAATAATTTAAAAAGCATACAACCATATATATTAAGTCATGGTATACTCGTAGAAAAAAGAGGAGGGATGGAAAGGGACAAAAAAAAATCCTTTTCTATTTTACATAGATGACCATAGAGCTGATTAATAATTAATTTTTTGACTTTATAAAATAGTGGATATTCCACATGGAAAAAATTCTGTTTTTATAGAATAACATTGATGAACTATGGCCTTTTCTGCCAGCTCAAGGAACATTTATTGTCAATGAGTGTACACCGTTATTAACACCGCCAGTGGATTTTCAGGATTGTGCAGTAGTTGATAATGATTTAGAATGGCAACGGGACTTCTGAAATAATTGTTTTGGGGATATAGCTAGCCTAGAGGACCTAACTTGTGACATAAACATGAATGAGGACCCGGAATGGACAAATAGGTTTATGAATGATTATTTAAGTGATACCCCCCCCCCCAACTGCATCTAAACCGGGTTCGCATGCTAATGTGCATAATCAAATTGTCTCAAAAGACAATGCTGGCTGGCTTGATCAACTATCCCCAAACACACTGGTAGGTATACTTAGTAAATTGGGTGATTTCACACCGCGCCCAACGACCACTATTACAATTGAACAGACTGGTGGTGGTGCTATTGAATCGGGGATTTTATGGCACTCCCCACCCCCATTATTGAGGTTGACCAGAGTGATGATAGTGAAACATTAGCGTCATCAGTAGATGCACTACCAGATTTTTGATTGTCTAACTTTGCCTTGCACCATACTAATGTATGCACCGCCACTTTCGGTGACCCCTTTAATTCTTCAATGTCAGGGGGTATAGTAACAGACCCCCTGGCTATTGCTCATTCCTACGTTTACAAGATTCGAGCTCATCTTGAACAACAGATGGGGGTATGGGGAGGGAGGGACAGTTTAAAAGCGTCAATAACACTAAAAATATATTATTTAAATGAAAATGCGAGCGAACATTATTCAATATATTTGCATCCAGAGATGTTATCAATTCGTCCGCATTTGGTGGAGGTTGTTTTAGATTGGGTCAACCGTATCGTAACTGAACTGGATAATTATAATAAGGGGGGTAGTGGGTCGGTTGCTTTATTCATAGATTATCTAAGTGTTAATATTTGTAGATTCGAAAAAGATTTTATTTTAAGAGATGGTGCTGGGGGAAGAAGGGCTATTGAATTAATATATCATTCAGATTTAAAGTGCTGACAGGGAATACAACGAATCTCTTTCGATGGGAGGCTACAGTGTTTCAATTATTCATTTTTGATTGCGGCCTTTCGACCCCTGCGTGATAATGCTTCTAAGAAAAAGTTGGACAAATTGGCATCCAATGGGTATAGGTCAAAGTTTCCTAAAGTAGATTTCAATTGTTCAAATGGTCAATTTCCCGTAACACTAAAAGGGATAGATATTTTTGAGTGGGCTAATGAACATTTAAAGATTGGTGTTACGATGTTAAAGTATGAACAGAATTTGAGGAGGGTCATCGTTCGAATAAAAAGGGTGTATTATTTCCAGTGAGGGCTCCGTCTATTGAATCAGTGAATTATTGGGTCTGGCTACTATACACGCCTCCTTCAGAGCCCGATTCAATTGGACATTTTAATCCAATTATGGATATTAGTAGGGTTTTAGGGGAGGGTAAAAATCGGGGTGAATGCTACTATTGCTCAACATGCCTTTCCAAATTTTGCACTGATTCAAAGCTAAAGCATCACATGAAACACTGTAAATGTCATGGATACCAGGCTCTGGAAACGCTTAGCGGAGATAGAGCGATCTTGCGTTTTAAGAATTTCCAGAACTCGCTCCTGCAGAGCAACACGATCGTTTTGGACTGCGAGGCCAAACTCACAGGCGTGTACGATTCGTCAGATCCAAATCGTGTTAAAACACGTGAAGTCATAGGGGTCTCTTACGCTCATGCGCAAAGAGACTCTAGTAATACCATGCAAGTGTTGGATGTAGTTGAGTCGCTGGGTGGGGAAGACTTCATGTGCACAGCATTGACCAGTCTGATTAAAACAGTGATTGGCGCAATTTCACGCCTACGCTATACACACTATCCTATGGTTCTATCACCAGATGACAGATTGGGTATTAAAAATCGTAAAATATGTTGGGTTTGTAAGGGAGAATTTGATGATGGTACTGGGAATGGGGGAAAGAGGAAGGTGATCGATCATGATCATTTATGGCAGGAAATTTCATTGGGAGGGAGTACCTTCAAAGGGGTTGTGCATCAATCGTGCAATATAAACGTTAGTCAGCAATATTTCGTACCGGTTTTTATTCACAATTCCAATTTTACCGGCGTGTGCCCTTTTGGCCAAGGTGGGAGTTGTATCTAACGCATGGGTAGATGGTTCTCTTTCCTATAGTATCATACCTAATTAATCGGAGAAGCTGCTGCTGCTAGAATTCCTGTGGAAAACATTCGACAAGGCTAACACGTGCCTGAATAAAATCCGTTTTTTAGACTCTTTCTGTATCTTCTCTAAGTTAATTGATTCAGGTACAGAAAAGCGACAATTTTGATAGTTTTCCCCTGCTTAAACAGTGCTTCCCCGATGATGAAATGTATTATTTATTAACTTGTAAGGGCATATACGCATATGATTACTACAATTCTACCTCAAGGCTAGATGAGGTGTCATTACCGCCTATCGAAACATTTTACAATTCCCTTACGGACAGTCGATGCACCACTGGCGACTATGAATTTGTCAAGAGGGTTTGGGCAAAGGGAGGACGTAAAAATGGGTGGGATTACTGTAAACTGTACTTGGCTAGTGATGTATTGATTCTTCTGGACATTGTGTGCAAGAAAACGGATAAAATCTATGGGGAATTTGGGTTGGATTTAGGGTATTATTTTTCCACTCCTCATCTGGTGATAGACTTGATTTTTAAAATCAGAAAAGAAGAAATAGGTCTGATCACCAACGTGTATCAGCATCTATTTGTAGAGAGATCAATGAGGGGTTGGTATGTTTTTCACGGGAACCGTATCATGAAAACTGATCCGACCGGACAGCACACCGATGAAAAGTCAGATGTATTTTTTTTGGATATGAATTCCCTTCATCCGTCGGTAGTGTCTCACTACTGTTTGCCGTGTGGCAATTACAAATGGCTTAACGATCCTTGGGCTTCAAATTTCCCAACATTGCTAGCGTTGAGGAGAATGGGGCGCAAGGATGGTTTTTGGAAATTGACGATAATACCCATGGAAATTCATGACTCGGTAAAAGACTTTGTTTTCCCGTGCATAAATAGACCGGTGGGTAAGGACTCTCTGAGTCCCTACAATTTATCTTTAGTAGAGGATAGGAGTATGCACTGGGTGCCTTCAAAGCAAAAACTTCTTGCTGACCTTAACCCGAAACAGAATATCGTTGTTCATCATGTGCTATTGCGATGGATGGTGTCCAATGGTTTAAAGGTCACAAAGATACATAGAGCCCTCCAATTTGATGAAAAGCCTTACATGAAAATGTTTATTGATACTTTCTTCAGTAAACATTCACAAGCGAAAAAGAAGGTTGTAAAAGAAATCTATAAACTCATTTTGAACTCAGCCTTCGGTAAAATGTGCGGAAGCGTAAAAAACAGAAGTCGCTGTGACATTGTAACCAATCCCAAAGATTGTGCTCGAATCATCGCTGACCCGAACTTAACATCTTTCACAATCATATACTCTAATATGGTGCTCCTACATCGCAAGAAAAGAAACATTATTCTAAATAAAAATTTTGTAAGCGGGAGTGCAACAACGGATATTTCAAAAAAATTCATGTTGTCATTTTATTACAATGTATGCAAGGTGCAATGGACGATTGAGGGACAAGTTCAAGTGTATTATGGAGACACTGATTCACTCATGTTAAAAGTTAAAATTGAAAATTTTTTGAATGATTTGGAAAATAGAGAGTACATTAGCTTTCGGATGGACTACACCAACTGGAATGAATACCTCTATCCAGAGCTAGTGAAACGCCAGGCCCCAAATCAATTGTTAATGCTAAAATCTGAAACGGAAGGCGATCTGATATCCAGCGGTGTGTTTCCTGGGCCGAAGGTATACTGTGTGGAAACGCACAACAAGGATATCAAAGAAGTTAGCAAGGGGGTGCCTACACACTTTGTAAAAATAATTCCAATATGAGTGTTTATAGAAACTGTGTGGAACGTAGTTTAGCCCCAAGGGCGAAAGTCATGGCGAATCGCTCTTTATAATTTAAAAACTACACAGTTAGAGTTGAGACAACCGCCACGTCGGCCATATCAGACAAAGTTTATGTACTTGAGGATGGTGTGAAGGTACTTCCACACGAACACTACATGATTTCAGATCGAGTTGAATGTATAGAGTACAGAAAACAACTCGGTCCGGATAAATTAACTTAAATTCATTCATAGTATAAGGTGGGTGGGGGGTTTCGAGAATTTTTTCTTTTTTTCTTTTCTATCGAAATTTATAAATGTTCAATATGTGTGTGCTTATGCAAGGCAGAGTTATTTCTTCATAATTTAATGTTCCCGGCCCGCCGTAGTCGGCCCGCCGTGCTTTCCGGTTCGGTCGCCGCAACGGCTGCCCCCGGGGGTTCGGGGGACCCAATTTCAAATTAAAAATGTTGTTTATTAAATGTGTTGTATTTTTTGTAAATAAAAAAATGTGATATTATTTGAAGTGTATTTATTGTTTAATAAAAAA
>JAQQPU010027164.1:179-11159 GCA_029168905.1 Artemia sp. Kazakhstan ARC1039 | reverse complement strand
CATTTCGGTCCATCCATCCCAGCAATCCCAAGTTCCATACCCTTAAAAAAAAACACAATATATAGCTTCGTTAGGAAGAGGTTTCTCAGCCCAAGAAAACCCAACAATGCAATCAAAACTCAGTAGGATTATCAAGAATGATATTATAAATGAAAATTTTTGAAATTAATCTGCATGTCAGGAAAGTCTTAACCCCCTAGCCCCTCCTCCCATTTGTTAAGCTACTATTTAACAAGTTCTAAACCGGTAGTTTTTGTGTTTTAAACAATAGTATGCTTTGGTAACTACTTGCAACTTTGTTTTACTTTTTATTTCTGTTTTAGACTTCGATACATTTAGCCAAATAATTTTTGAGCCTCAAGGTGCTGCTTCTTAAAAAATAACCTCAAGGCTTTTCTTCAATCAAGTACATGGTGCTGTTCCTTTTTTGCTGAAGAGGAAAAACTCGAGTAATTGTTTAGTTTTGGTTTTTATTATGCAAAGGTGACACTTGCGTAGGTTACTCACCAAAATAAATCAAGGAATCAGTTTTTTATCCAATTTCTTCTGTTTCTGTATGCCCAGGTTTACAAAAGAAAAGAAAATGCATAACCTCTTTAAATGCATTGAAAGTTGAGGATTTAGTAACTTTCACTAAATTTCTTTGATGTTTTATGCACCAAGTTCAATAGAGTCACGAGTATGACAAAATAGGCCACAGTGGATATTCAACACCCACTTGTGGTCAAATTGGCCACATAATCAGGCCCATGAGAAAAACACCATATTTGGCTCCCAAAATGAATCCGAGACCTTTAGAAAAATATTGAGTAATTTTTCTGGTACCAATGCCTTCTTCGAGTTTATCGAAAATATGGATCTCAAGTAACCTCCGCCCGATTTTTGAAAAAGAGAGATGTAGAGATAATTAATAGACTATATAGCTTTGTTTTTATTTACAACACCTAAAATGATATTCTTATACCATAGAACCGTATCTATGTCTCTTATCTATTAATTATCATTAATTTTTCAGCATGTGTGCCTATGAGGTTTGTGATTTTTCCAGCTTCTAAGGATGTATTCCAAAACTGATCACTAATAGTCATATAATCGTTATTACCTGTAGCTTACAATGACAGAAAACGATATATTAGTACCTAGAGTGCTTATCAAACATTTCGTGGTAATAAACTGTAAGTAAGGAGTGACTCGGCTCAATAGTAACTGAAACTCTAAAAAACCGAATTTTAATATCAATATATACATCAAAAGAATCAGCTTTTTATGCTGATTACAAATATATAAGATTCATCAGGTTTAGTGTTACTCATAAAAAGTCACGAGCCTCAGAAAATGTGCCTGATTTTTTAAATAGGGCGGAAACGCCCCCTAAAATTCAGAGAATCTTAATGAAAATCGCGCCATCATATTCAGCGTACCATAGAATTGTACTGTAGAAGTTTCAAGCTCTTACATACAAAAATGAGGAATTTTGCTATTTTTGACAGAAAACAGATCACAGATGTGTGTTTTTTTGTTTTTTTTCTTTTTTTTTCCAGGGATGATCGTTTTGAAATAATGGTTTTAGAAGATCAGAAGAGGGTGCATTCGAACGGAAATCAAAAGTTATAGTGCCCTTTATAAGTGACCAAAAAGATCGGAGGGCAAGTGGGCCCCCTCTCACGTCCATTTTTTCCCCAAAGTTATCTGATCAAATTTTGAGATAGCTATTTTGTTCAGTATAGTTGAAAGATCGAATAACTATAACTTTAGGTGTAAAATGACCCCCCACATTCTGTGCGGAGAGGCCAGTAAATTATTAAATTTGTCAATTGTCGATGTAAATATTTATTATTGGGAAGTATTTGACAGTATTGCTATATAAAATTCTTTTTAATTGTCTTACGTTCTCTTTGACAAATTTTTCATGTGGAGATGTTCCGGGGGAATTATCCGGAGGTTATTTTCCGAGTGTTTTATTTCTGGGAAATAATTTTCACGGAAGGGGGCATTTCTGGAGTGATCGAGAAACCAATTAGAGATTAAAGCCTTAGCCTATTCAAATGACAGGGTACTAAGGAGAATCTTTCAGGCTGAAACGCCCGCAAACAATTTTACAGGTATGGGGATTCTCAGCGAGGATGTAAATGTCTGGATGTAATTTGACGGGGGGGGGGAGTGCACTTTACGTTGGATGAAATTTCTAGGGAGAATTTTTCCGTGAGGGGGAGAAAATAGTTCATAGAGGGTGAGCCAATTTACCGGCATTATTTGGAAAACGAACATATTTTTTTTTCATATGTGAAGGGTTAACCCTCCTCAATACCTTGCTCTTTACGCTAAATTTTGACTATTTGTCCCAATTTTTTTAGAGCGGCTACTGAAAGAGAAGGGGCCATTTAATTGGAATAGGAAGCTTTTTTTAAAGTGCTAACAGCTTTAGCATAAAGAGCAAGGTATTGAGGAGGGGGCAACCCTTCATATATCCTACAGAATAAATCTGCCAAAACTATATATGCAAATTTCGCTTTAATTTTTCATGTACGGTGAGTCAAATTTGAACCTGCATTAGTTGAAAGACGTTCAAAAATTAAATAAAAAAACAAACAAGTTTTTAAACTTAAAGTAAGGAACGACATTAAAACTTACAACGAATTATTTTAATTATTACATATATGAAAGGGGCTTTCCCCTCCTCAACGCCTGGCTCTTTGCGCTAAAGCTTGACTCTTTGTCGTAACTCTACTTTTTAAACCAATAAAAACTTCAGCATAAAGAGTGAGGCGTTGAGGAGGGGACAGCCCCTTTCATACGTGGAATAATTTCTATTCGTTTTAAGTTTTAATGTCGCTCCTTACTTTCAGTTAAAAAAAAATGTTTTTTTAATTATTTAATAATCCATAAGAGAGGCCTCCATTGAGGTCTGTTCTGCACTTATAGCAAGGGAAATTATTTTTAATTTTGTATTATACGATGTCTTGGCAAATGTATTAACAAATAATTAATCATAATTAGTTAAAATTTGTGTAGTGAACCATATCCTAACGTCACCTTTTTAGTGAATGTGGCAAACAACAGATTTTAACCACGTCCAATAAATATATAAAGTATAAAGTTTAATATAATACAAAAATATAACAAATACATACTACAAAGCCACAATATAATATAGCAATATTATAAACCACACAAATAATAGGTTATGTAGTATGTTTTATATGATATATATTATAGTCATATAGCATAATACATTATAATATGATATTGAAAAGTATATTATAATAGATTTAAAGGTACAATTAAAAATATAAAGTTTAAAGGCTTATGTTGCAATTGGCTGTATTTACTGATATCATAGAGAAAAAGATAGATTGGTGTTCTAAGCTTCTGTAAAGTAGGCCTAGGCTTTAATTTCATTGTATTTTTTGTTTTGTTTTTTTTCTGTGACAGTGATTTTGTACGCCAGTCCCATTCCTTATTCCTGGAGAGATAAATAACCCAACTTTCTTAAGAGCATGACCACATGCTTAAAACAGCCTTATGGTCTTGCTTTTTACTGTATTAAGCTAGTAAAAGAAGCGGTGAACAAGATTGGTCTTTTTACGTGAAGCTTCAAGCCAGGCGTGAAGCTTCAAAAGGTTTTTGAGTCACAACAATTTTTGGAACTCAATTCTCTGTTTCTCTATTCTGGAATGATCACTTTCTTCGATTTCCGTTGACACATAAGTGCATACGTTGTACTGAAAGATAACAACAACACTCTACTTATCATGTTGCATTGCAGCAAAACAAACGATTTCAATTTGAGGAAAGAAAAAAAAAATCTTTTTCAAACAAAGTGCAGCAGTCATTCAAGAAATAATTCTTCATGATGATGTTGAGTTTTTACGAGGGAGTAAAACCCAAAAGTAGTACATGAGTTTAAACCACGAACAGACATCTAGTGTTCTTTTTATGTGCCAAATGACCATAAAAAGAGAATGAGTCACCAGAAAAAGTTGGCAAGATTATGTAAAATGAAAAAAAACACTTCTAGTTTTAGAGCTATGTAAATTCTTTTTTTATTAAGAGTTAGATTTTACTTACTATCTTTCTCGCGATAAAGAATCAAAATTGAAATAATATTTGGTCTTGTATTGGTTGTGGCCATAAAGCTAGTTTGGTCTCAAGTATAAAATAGAACAGACATAGTTGAAAATACCGCAATAGGGTATTGCTCATAAATTTAATGACAATAAAAATCGATGACGACAAAAGAAAAAGAAAAATAAAGAGATCACTTGACTGTGGGAAAGAGAAAAAATTTTGCCGTTCAGAAGAGAGTATCAGCATCAAATCTCCAGAGGAGAGGGAAGGTTTGAAAATAAGTAATTCTACCCAAAAAAGCTTTACGTTTTTTTCTGGAATGATAAATGTTGCAGTCTTAAAATTTTTGGTACTCTAAAGGATGTATGGAGGCTGGAAAATGTCCAGTGTAAATTGTCAAGTCGATGCCTTTGAATAGGTAAAAATAATAGAAATTAAAAAAAAATTACCACCATACACAATAGTTTTTTTACGGAAAACTTTTCTGGGAGCATGAATGATCAAATCCCTAAAAGTGTGAAGTATATAGAAACTAACAAAACAAAATCCAAGTGTCAATGGGATATAGCGGGCGCGGGTTCGGATTAGTTTTAATTGGGTCTAGATGAACAGTTCCACAAACTAATATTTTGCTTTTCTTCTTTGATTTTCTTTAGTTTGTTTGTTTTTATGACATATGTTCTGTAACTGTTTTAATAATCAATGCCGAGGCGTGCTATACAAAGAACTTGAACTGTCAAATAAATAACCTTTTTGTAGCCGTTTTGTATAACCCGGATTGCAGAATTGTCCAGCACATTGAATGCATCCTTGGGTACTTCAGTCAACTACCTCAACAGATTCATTCTATTGTCCCGGTACTGTATTTGCACTATCGTGAGACTTGTGCTCTTTTACCGTTTCAATCCCTGAGACCAAAACATGTAGCCCAAAGAAGTGAATGTTTCCTTATATACTTGAACATTTTCAGGAGTGGGATGACGAACTAGCCAAAATTGCACAGAGATGGGCCGATCAATGCATACCCAATGAGCATGACCTTATAAGAGCCACTGGTAAGTAAAATTCTGCCATGTCTTAACTCAAGTGCTCTGGTATTAACATCAAGTGCTATGAAATTTAATTCTAAAATTTTATTTCGTTATACATTCTCAAGCCATTAATGAAAGCCGAAAAATTAACACTTAACATTAACTGTACCTGATTGTTTTTTTTTATAGAAGTCTTAACTCTAAAAGATGGAATTTTGATAAGAAGATGTACAACAGAAGCGTTCGCTTTTTAATGCTGATTTAATATATTTTGAAGTATTTTCTTTCAAAAAGAAAAGGGCAATGTCCGGTCTAGGTGCTTATTATAGCATCAAATCTTTGAAAACTTGGTTGTATCAATTCGTGATGCAATAAACTCTTTTTTTTGTATATCAACTCGAAACAAAATGAGGATGTAGACAGAGCCGATAGAACTTATTAACGAAGGCAAATATTGAAAAAAAATTTGATTGTATTAATTCGTCACATTCGAAAGTTTTTTTTTTCAACGCAACAAGATATAGCTCATATCCTAAATAACATACAGATGCGTTTATCTAGAGTAGTGATTTCCAAAGTGGTCCATGTAGAACCTCAAAGGTCCATGGGAGATTCAATGGGGATTTATGTCCGCGTGACCAAAAAATAGGGGGTTTGCAATCTGTAAGCAGGGTTCCACGAAAGTTCATATTGTGTAGATAGTGAAGAACTAAATCGTTGAAGACCTCCGACAATTGCTCTTATGTACGCTGTTTGTCGAAAGGTGCATGTTTAAAACATTTTACTTGGTTTTTAAATCAGTTTTGAAGTTTCTGGAAAGTAAAGATCCAGATTTATAAGAAAATCTGATTAATTTGAAAGTAGACATCATGTATTTGATTGAGTAAAAAGTAAAAAAAAATTATAAAAAATAGACAAGTAAAAAAAATTATAAACAAAGGTTTAAATTTCAGTTTTTCTTGGAAAATTGAAATATATATGTAGCAAAATACTTTTCGGCACTAATCTTGCCTGTTCGCAAACTTTTCACAGCTGGAATTCCTTGATGAGGATGTTCAGACATACATTCAGCATTTTATTGCCCTGAATAATGACTTGAAAATCAGACTTTAAGATATTCTGACGATAGAATTATGAACATGGATCATAAATCCATTTGATGAAAGGGAAGGGGATAATTTGGTACAACAAGAGGATCTATTCAAGTTTAGAAATAATAAGGATCCGAAAGTGAAATTCAAAAGAGGATATGAAACATTTTGGCAGCAGGCAGAAATACCCAAGGAATACTCTGGACTCGTGGGAATTCCCTGAGAGCTTTTGATAGAGCCTCCTTACATCTAGTGGGAAAAAGTTTTAGATTCTTTAAAAATTGAGAAAAAAAGGAAGCAGATTGAATATTACAGAATGGGGAGATTTGTATTTTTCATAACAAAAATGACGCCAAATATTGATAATTTGTGGTTGTCATTAGGGCCGTTTTTTCACTCATCAATGTGCTAAGATCTTACATCTTTTGTCAGAAAACGCTTAAAAGTGAACTCTTTTAACTAAGCTCTTACATCTTTGGTCGTTTTTATGTAAACGTCTTTCATCATTCTGCTCTGATCAGTGGTCTGAGAACAAAGATGAGTAGATCATCAAAATTCTCTCATCATTGTCCTATATGGCAGAAAGGTGGCGTCTTTCACGTATTTTGCTAACATCAGCGAGCTGTAAGATCTTAGAACAAAGATGAGTTGAAAAAACGATAATCTTTGCAGAAAGCTGAAAAATCTTAGATGTAAGATCATAGTGCTAAAAAACGGCCCTATTGTAAGGTTATTTCAAAAGTTCTCTCTGATTTTATGAGGCTTCTTCAAACTCTAATATCTCACTGGTTACTTCTTCAATTTAATTGAAATAACACCATTTGATTCACTGCATGTTTACCAATTTAACGAAAGTCAATTAATTCTTTTGGTATTAAAATTGCCTGCTTGGGATTCAAACAAAGTCAACGAAGGCCTCTTTTGCCTCGTCTAGATTGGCGAAGTGAGAAAGTTATCGAAGCACAGGAAAACATGGTAGTCGGTTGGCGAGAGGTCTAAGGAATATGATAGTGCTAGAGGAGAGAAGAAGAGAGTTAAAACATTGACACTCAATTCGTTTATTTTTTGGACGGTGAAACATGGAAACGGGCATTTTTGTGAGGCAGGATCATAACTCTTCTGTAGAACAGTACTGACTGCTTCTGATAAAATTTTTGGTATATTTTGTAGGTTTCCTAACTAATAACTCTGCTGTAATGGTTTGGTCCAGTTGCAGAATGGTTTGGTCCAAGGTTTTTTCTTGATGAGTTATAGCTTTTCAGAAAGGTTTTTTCTTCAGGAATATCTTGGGTCGCTCATCAGTGTCCAACCACTGTCCTGAACGTTTGTTGTCGCAGAGGATCCATTTTTCATCATACGTGATGATCTGATCCAAAAAAGGACATTTTTAGTGGCACAAAAGCAAAGAAGAACAGACCTCGAAACGTGACAATTCCTGTCGATCATTCAAATCGTCGGGCAAGCACTTTTTAAGCTTTATGCCCTCTCCAAGGCGTTTTGAACCGTTAAAAAAAAACACGACGTAACTGACGCCCAGTTCTTCCGTAATCCCCCGCATTTCTGTGATGGGTCAGTCTCGACCAGGGTTCTCAACCGTTCGTCCTGAATTTCTCTAGGTCGACCACTTCGGGGCTCATCTTCGAGGCTAAAATCTTTGGAACAAAATTTTGCAAATCAGCTTCGAATAGTGCGTTCATTAACACTATCATAGCCAAATGCTTGGTTAATTCTTCGGGCTGTTTTGGCAGCGTTTTGGTTCAATTTGAATTCGTAGAAAAAAAAATGGCCAAAAACCGCTGAAAACATTACATGGTAACAAGTTGGAAAGAGGCAAAACATTAAAATTTGGAAAAAATGAACAGTGTTATTGTATAGAGTACAAATGTCTCTATCGTTTGGTATTTACGACGCACAGTAGGTTAAAAATTTATTGAAGTATGGAGCTACAAAAGCACATAAAATATTTAAACGGACAAGACTTTTGAAACAATTCAATAGAAATTACGTTACGTTATCGAAGATTGATTTTATTAATATTAAAACTGTTATCATATTGCTATGCAATATAAAAACAATAATAATTAATGGTGCAATATTTAAGTATTTGAATAAATACAAGACAGGAAAATATACACTTTTTCTCTTTATTTTTGACATTCCGCAAAAGTGAAGTTGGATGGAATCCATTTTTTTTACCCTACTTTTTTTGACATTTGACTTTTTTTGGCCCCTACTTTTTTTTACATCCACTCACATGACAATCACTCAATTAATTCATCAATCAATTTTCACTTTCTTTTTCGAAAACTATTGGAACTCAGCCGCAATGAAAATTTCCATGCTTAGTTCCAATTTTCAAGTTTTTTGTCGAGTTTCTTGAATAAGGTAGAAACTTATCAGCAGGGGTTCCACTTGAACCAGCAACATTTTGAAAGTGTTGGATGAGAAAAAGGTTTGATAACCTCTGATCTAGAGACGCTAAAATGGGTAATAAAACAGAACATGAAAAGGTCTTTCAATATAATAGGGATTGAATCCATTACTCTACATTCAAGGCTGTGTACAGAATGGGGGTCAGGATGGCTTCAACACCAAAGAAGAACTAAATTTATATAGATTTTCAAAGCGCGAGATTTAAAAGCCCCATCTCGGTCCCCGCGTAATTTCAAAGAGAAAATACTATTGACAAATTATTGCGAACGATTGAAAAAACTACAGCTGATATAACATTTCGATTGAATTTTCAAATTGTGTCTCAAATTAAAGCTGCAATTCAATATGTTTGTTCTTAAGTAGAAAATCTGGAATAAAACAATCCAAAATTTCCTGCGGTTAGTCTATACTTTGTCTATAAAAATGAACGGGAATTATTTAAGTAAAAATAGAATATCTTTTAAAAAGAATATCTTTAAGAAAAATATAATAGCTTCTAAAAAGAACGAAACGAGCGATAATAAACCAAAAATGAGCAGAAACAAAATGACTTGTAGAGCCTAAAACAAGCAGAAATTGCTTTGATGAAATAAATGGTACGAAAAAGAAATATATAAAGTAGAATTAGTGAAGAAATAAACCTTAAGACGAACAGAAATAATCACAAATAAAAAGGGATGCTGCTACTCCTTAAACATTATAAAAGCTAGAGTGTTATCTACGCTTTAATAAAAATCAAAAGTATTTTAAACAATTTTCCTTTCAGCGCTTTCTTTTATATAAAAATATATTCTAAACATTCGTCTAGTTTTATTAGTCAGATGTGTGATAAATTTTGGCGATAATTTTCTCTATTTCAAATGTAATCCTTGTCAAGGAAGAAGAAGGTCTAAAGTACTGATGAATTTGGGCGGATGTCAGCAAATTTACAAGAAAGAAAAAAAGACGAATTGAAATTGAAATGATCGAAATATGTTCATAATAGCTATTTCCCTAGTAGGGATAGTTCTGTGCCACGGTTTGTTGCTTAAAACACAAGGGGCTCTGCCCTTTGGGGTCCCTGACGCATATACACTCGCTTTGTTGTGCATTTTTCGGCCTTTGGCTTGCTTTGACTGTTAACGTGCTTACTTACTTTACTTTTACTTTCGGCGGGAACCAGACGATAAACTGTCCTGCCCGGAACCAAAGGATCTTGGGATGACTTCCGACGACCACTTGGACCTGTCGACTGCAGCTTCTCCGGTGATCTTCAGTCAGTCTTTGTCCCATCTCCGACCGTGTCTCCTGAATCCTCCCCACGGTTCCAGGTCCTCCTTGAATTTTTGCCACAGGTTCTTCTTTTGTCCTCCTGGTTTACGTTTCCAGGAGGGGGCTGGTTCACAGACAAGGACGTCTCGACATATCGTGCCTTCGGGACGGCGCAATGTGTGGCCGAGGAGCTTCAGGCGACGTCTTTTAATGATAAGCGATAGCTCTTCTGATTGGCCACAGCGACTCCTTACTTTACTATTGGAAATCCTGTCCCATCTCTTAATGCGGAGGATGTAACGAAGGCAACGGTGGTCGAACACGTCCAAAGTTCTCGCGTCTTCAGCCTTGATCGGCCATGTCTCGCAAGCATACAGTAGTACTGCTCGAACAGTTGCACCATAGATTCTGACTTTTGTTTTGTTTGAGATCTCCCGTCTGGTCCATAATGCTTTTTTCAGACTAGTAAAGACCCCCAGGCTTTTGCTATGCGGGCAGAGATATCCCTTTCAGCTCCGCCATCTGGTGTTATGATAGAGCCAAGATACTTGAATTCCTCGACGTTTTCTATTGGCTCACCGTCGAGGGTAACTTGGCAAGGAGCAGGTTGGTTGAGAGCCAATACTTTAGTCTTTGCGCCGCTGATGGCCAGTCCGATGCGCTTTGAGACCTCATAGGTATCGTCGATCATGCCTTGTAAGCTGTCGGCGGTAGTTTCCAGCTCAGCAACATCGCCTGCGAAGTCCAGATCTGTCAGGGGCTGGAGGAAACCAGCTATTTGTCCGAAGACTATTCCGCTGTGGTTTCTCATTGCATTATACATGATCAGGTCTATCGCGTAGTTGAATAATATAGGCGAAAGGGGGCATTCCTGCTTTACCCCAAACTCCACTGGAAACTTAGGGGTGTCATTGCCGGAAACACGGACGCAAGTCTCAGTGTCCTTATACGCACTTCGGAGTATCTCAATGAGCTCCTGTGGGTCACCGTCTTCAGCCATAATTCTCCATAGCTCCTCTCTGATGAGAGAGTTGAAGGCAGCTGCAAAGTCAATAAAGGCGATGAGAAGGGGTAGATGAAACCTGCTGTACTGCTGAAGGATGAGG
>JAQQPU010027163.1:0-11159 GCA_029168905.1 Artemia sp. Kazakhstan ARC1039 | reverse complement strand
TAAAAATTGTGAAAAATCGTGCAAAATTGTGGCTTAGAATTCGGGTAGCGTGCGGCCGCCCTTTAAGGGGTCACCTTTTTGACATTAAACAGAAAACGAAGTTGGAGTTTAAACGTTATCTTCGTAAAGTAAGGTACAATGGTGTAGAATTTCCGAAGACCTCTAGTCAGTAGAAACAAGTGATTAATGTTGCGAAATTTGATTCACCTCCTAATGCCGATCGGATCCCTAATGCCTCTTGGATTAATCATTATAATAAGATTTTTAATATTATGAATTATGCAGTTCACTCTCAGTTTGTTAGCCTCTGTTCTTATTTATTACCTGCGAAAATTTACCAAGGCCATGTGCCTCCCGTTTCTGCTGACCGTGTGATTCGTTGTGTTAAGAATTTAAAATCTAAATCATGTGATATTGATGGTATTAGTGTTTTTAACCTTCATATTGACTCGAAAGAATTGATTTATCATTTGCAGTTATTATTTCAAATTTGTCTATGTACGTCTTTGGTGCCTGATTCTTTTTTGTGCGGGAGTGTCACTTCGATTCTTAAACGTGGGAAAGATCCGACTAATTGCGCATCATATAGACCTATTACGGTAGCCTGTTCGCTGAGCAAAGTTTTTGAATATGTCCTGCTTCCTGAAATTCTTTCAAATGTTGATTATGTCTCCAATCAATTTGGGTTTAAACCAAATATAGGATGCCAACATGCGCATCGAATTCTTACTTCTTTTTTAATTCAAGCACAAAAAGATGGATCGGAAGTTCATTTATGAGCGTTAGATATTTCAAAAGCTTTTGACTCGGTTTGTCACAGCCAACTATGGTATTCTCTTACCCAGCTTGGAGTGAATTCATCTGTTATATGTGTCCTTCGTTTTTGGTATGCAAATTCATATGTTCGACTTCGGTCAGGAGAGATCTTTTTTGGTAATATTCCAATTCGGTCTGGACTTAGGCAGGGAGGGGTTCTGTCACCATACCTTTTTAATGCTTGTTTATACCCTGTGCTTTCTCGTATCTTTCCGTCGTGTTTTACGGGTCTAACTAATTTATCTTATATTGCTTATGCAGATGATTTATTACTTATTAGCCGTTCAAAATTCACCCTAGCTAAGTCTACCCAGTTTGTTTCTAAGCTTTTGGAAAAAATTGGCCTCGTGCTTAATGCTGAAAAATGTGAATATTTAGTTTTCAATGCTAAAAACCCAAGTAGTGATTTGAGTTGTAGTTCTTTTTCAGTTAAGCTGGCTCCTGCGTTGCGTTGGCTCAGGATTAGTATCTGCTCTTCTATTTCAGCTATCCGTGCTAGTGCACTTGCAGATATTAAGAATAATCTTAAAGCAGGTTATGCTAAAATTGTCCCAAATCGCGGCCGACATTCTCGTAAGGCATTGGCTAAACTCTATTCTACATATTGCGACCATTCTATTCTTTTTCTATCAGGTTTGCGCCCATTTTTTAATACTAGTGGTATGCAGGATATTAGAGTTTTGTATTTCCGTTATTGTAAATATCTTTTGTATTTGCCTCATTGGTATAGAAACCGTAAGATTATTTGAATGTTTAATGCAACTGATATATTGACGTCATATAATACCCGAATTCTAAGCCACAATTTTGCACGATTTTTCACAATTTTTAAATCAGGGTCAGATTTCCATATTGAGCCTCTAGTCTTAAGCTTAAAACAACAAAGCGGGACAGCCACTTCTCCAGCTTTTTTCAGGCAGGAAACAATCTGGCTGTAATATACATTCAGCTGAACTCCAGCTTGTGGGGATATAACACTGGTACAGAGTAAATTAAATGGAACTTTAATCGTAGACAAAAGAAGAGCAAGGGTTGATAGATATAGAGGCCAGTCCGCTTTATTCCAGTCTCTTTTGGTTATCCACTTTTTGTAATTAGTACATAAGTTCTGTTCAGCCCGAGTCGTATTGATGGTGACAGTGGCTGAAAGGGGCAGATGGTCATAATGACGTTCATCCTGGTCAATGTGAATATCACTAATAGAAACACCAGAAGAAACAACACAGTGATCAGTATCAGACAATGAACCGCTATTATGTATGTATGAATGGGATGCATCTTTATCCAAAACCCAATAGCCATTAGGTAGCGAATCCAAAAATAAATCAGTTCGTGTTGAGGTAGAGTTTATATCACAGTTCATATCGCCTAAAAGGATCCAATCCAATCCATTACTTGCAACACTAATAAGAAGGGTCTTTAGCGATGCACATGCTTTAGTATACTTTGTTAGAGAGGAAAATGATCTTTGGTCGCAAGGGAGGTATACGTTAATAAGAACTAGGTTAGCAAGACGAATTGCAATGAAATAATCACATTCACGATAACACACAGGGGATAGCGGGAGTAGTTTATGTTTTAATACGCAGGCCAGCCCGCCTGAAGGTCTCCCAGAAGTTTTTCGGGCACTTCTAGTGAAAACCAAGTGTTCTTTACTCCTGCCAAGGGAGTTCAAACTCACCAAAGGCAAAAGATGTTCTTGTAGAAACAAAATGTCAAAATTAGATAGTTTCTGGTTCAAAGAATCATCCTTATCCTTCGTCCCGTTAATGTTGAATGAGCATATAGAAAATTCGGTTTTAATAGTCATTTTCTTAGCTGACTAGAACGTTTAGCTACAGCATTAAGAAGGATTCGGCATTTTAGAGAAAATGAAACATGATTGCCATGACAATTAGCACATTTAGGGGTAGCCTGGCACGAGGAATCGCGCGACGATTCATGCTCTTCTGCACAGCGGGAGCAACTTTTAGGGTTATTACAAGACGACTTCAGGTGATTAGGCGATTGGCAATTATAGCAGCACCTCGGTGGACGCTGGAACTCATGAACACGGAAAATCTCATAACCAACTTTCACACCAAGCTTCAGTGCATTAGCAAGAGCAATTGCATTTTCAAAAAACACTTTAGCAGCAAAAGAATTGCCAATTCGTTTTGCATCCTTAATATTGCCACAGCCAATTAGCATGCTCACGTCAAAGGCATTTGATAGACCTTTCACAATACCTATATATTTTGTTTCATTTACTTTGACGTCACAGTTGCTCATAATAGAGGGAACAGAATCGCAAAAGTCCTTAGCAGCAGTCTGATCAATCCGCACCACAAATTTATCGCCGGAGGGCTTTATGCTATGAATACATTCATGACCAGGTATAAGGTCAAACACTTCACGGCGTTTTGCAGGATTATTAAGGTGAGATGGAACTTTTGAAATGACAATAATGGCCTGATTATCAGCGATTGGCTGGGGCCTGGGGTCACTAAGAGGAGGGAAATTTAGATCATAAGACACAATTTTCTCACGGATTTGCTTGAGTTCGGAGTCAATGTTTAGAAGCCTTGATGCGAGGCTTGAATATGCAACGGCTGGAATGACAGGAACCTCGGTAGGCAAAATAATCACGTAAGTAGGCAAAATAAAATCATCAGACTTGCATTTCTGAAAGGTCTCAATTATATCCTTTATGTGACGGTAATTAGCTAGATCACCTTGCCGACGAGTCACACGTTCGCCCACGAACACTCGAGACCAATGGTCAGTTTTAGCTATCATAATAGACTTTTCATCAAAAAAGTCACCCGTAAGTTTGGCAATAATTTCATTATCCACTCCTTCATGAGAATTCGACTGCACAAAGTTTAGCAGCGCAGAATGTACAAGCTCCATCATAATCATGAATATGTTCAATTTATACCACATTCATCCATTTAAGTAGTAAATAAGTTCAAGTCTAAACTAGTTACTAGCACCCATCTCTATTCAATTATTGCATAGATATTCAACTACAATTTACTGTCCCAAGGGAATTTGAAATAGTCTGCAAAACGGTAATCTGCTTATAAAAATAAATCCAAAATTACTTTTTTGACTGAGATAGACATATGCAAACATAGTTTTAAGAGAAGAACAGTACAGTTTTGGGAAGGGTAGAAGATGTGTTGGCCATATTTTCACTCTTAAATTAATAATTTAGAAATGCCCAAGCTATCAAACACACTTAGTCCTCAGTTTTATATATTATGAACAAGGAATCAATTCTGTTGATTGAAGAGCAGCTCTAGCAGCTCTAGCAAAGGTCTTATCCTTGTATGGTATACCAGACAAATACATTAAAGTGATTAGAGCTATATACAAGAAAAACACTGCTGCATTTAAGGTAGTAAATGAGGTTAGCAGCTGGTTTTGTATTAAATCAGGAGTTAAGCAGGGTTGTGTTCTATTCCCCTTTATATAGATCATCTTGATGGACTTTGTCTTAAGGAGCACAGGAAAGGCAATGGGAGAACATGGAATCAAATGGGGAAGAAAAACTTTCCTGGACTTAAATGATACTGGTGATTTAAGTATTCTAGATGGAAGTGTGAGCAAAATGAATAAACTTTTATAGGTTTTGCAAGTTCAGGGTATTAGAATAGGTTTGAAAATTAATGTTAAGAGGACTAAGCTGCTAAGGCTAGGAATAAGTGAAGATGAAAAGGTGGTGTTGGGTAACAAAAGGATTGATCAAGTGGACAGCTTCACTTACCATGGTAGTATTATTAATAGAAATGGTCAAAGCAGTGAAAATGTTAGAAGTAGAATAGCCTCAGGGTGTTTTAAAAAAAAGCTTGAAAGAAATGGAAGATAAGTCTGCAAACCAAGATTAGAATATTAGAAGCTATAATGATGACAGTGTTGAAATACGGTTCTGAAGCATTGATACTCCAAAAAATGGACAAAGATTTACTAGATGTTTTCGAGAGAAAAACATCTTGGCTCATCTGTTATTTGTGTTTCCAAGGTCCATTGGCAAGATCTTAATTTATTGAGGGTTCCTAACTTTTCTTCTTTTATTAAATTTTGGTCTGATAACCATCCTCTTGGGAAAAAAGGAGGAGGAATTATGACACTCGTGTACAAAGATTTTAAACCTCAGCTTTTAAATATACCTTTTCTTGAACATAATAATGAAATTATTTGAGTCAAAGCCCAACCTAAGCGACTCCCTAGGCTGCTCTCTGCTGTAGCAGTGTGCATTTTCTGTTATTCACCTGGTCAGTCAGCTGCAGCAAGAAAAGCTTTTTGGGAGAAGCCACAGGAATCAATAGATTACGTCCAGAGAACTCACCCATATTTTGGAGTAGTAATGCTAGGAGATGCTAACGAAATCGATAGCAAATTGCTGGCCAGGTCACTTAGATAAGAGATAAGATAAGATTTATTCCAAAAATGAACTATCACTAGCCTTTGAAGGCCGAATTCGCATTCTGAGTCAAATAACAGACAATAACACAAAAAAAAAATCAAGTCAAATAAAAAGATCAAAATTCTGAGGTCAGGTAAATAAAATTATGAAGTAAAAAATAAGTTTGATCATGAAATTAAAAATTTAGGAAACACTTGCTACACTGGCAACACAAGAAATTGGTTAGGTACAAATTAGAAACTATTAATTGTGTCAGTTATAGATAAAGATAAGATAAAGATAAGAAAGTAAAAAAAAGAAACTATTGGGACATTTTATTCAATTTTCCTGTAATAAAGGGGACAAAAGTTCTTTCATATCTCGAAGTAACGCAGTGAATGGGGGACAAAACAGGGATGGGATCAGAAACAGCTCGAGGCGGCCGTAATCTGGATGGGGAGTGACATTTGGGGAAAATACTTGCCGTCCGAGGGTTTGTTATGGCATTTTTTGCAAAACGGAGGCACAAATTATTTCTTCGTCTCTCGAGGGTCTCTAGGTTTGAAATATTTAACAAATACAAATACGGTATCTTGCCCTCTTTAAAAATAATTCTTAGAGCTCTCTTTTGGACATTTTCAATTTTTCGTGTTGCTTCATTAGAGAGGCCAGGGTGCCACACAGGACAAGCGTACTCTAATATGGGACGCACAAAAGAAATGTATACTTGTAGTAAATGTGATTGGGGGCAACTGAATTTATTTAAAAGTTTAAGGAGGGAAAGCGAGGAGTTTGCTTGTCGTAGGATATTATTTATATGGGCATCCCATTTCAAATTAGAAGAAATTGTAACACCAAGGAGTTTAAGAGATGTGACAGAGGTTTCAGGAGGTATAGGAGTAAGAAAAAGGGGAGGGGATTTAAGGAAACTTACTGAGACTATTGCAGATTTAGAAGGGTTAACAGTCATTTCAAGGGAAGAGGCCTCACAGGCAATATCTTGGAGTATGCCCATTGGGTTGCTAAAGATGTTTTTATGACACATCTCTAAAACTGTCAAGTCATCGACAAATTTCCATCTATTGTCGTAAAGGGTTGAAAGGTTATTAATCATAAGTGAAAAAAGGAGAGGGCCTAGAATAGTCCCCTGAGGAATGCCATTAAATATGGGGAGATAATCTGAGAAACAATTTAAATATTTAACTGCTTGAGATCTATTAGAAAGAAAAGAGGCAACAAGCTTAACAAGGAAAGTTTCAATGTGGAATTCATTTATAAGTTTATCTATGAGTAAATTGTGGTTAATCAAATCAAAAGCTTTTTGAAGATCAATAGAAATTAGATTAAGCCAAGTGTTAGGTTTTTCAAGTAATTTACCCATGGTATCAACAAGATGGATCAGGTAATGAGAGGTTGACGTGGATTTAAGATTACCAAACTGTCTAAGATCAATGAGGGGGAGGACTTTCATCTTAAGCCAGTCTGCGAGAAAAATTTCATACAATTTTGAAAAAATCGAGGTGAAGGTAATAGGACGAATGCCATCAAAACCAGGCTTCCCATTTTTCTTTTTGATTGGGGTAATAAAGCCTTGTTTCCAATATTGAGGGAACTGTCCAGATTCGGTAATTTCATTGAACAGGGTGGATAGGGGTTTTGAGAGGTAATCACTGAAAGCTTTAATCAGAGGAACAGGAATATCTAAAGGGCAAATGCTTGATCGTTTTAGTTTTTCAATTTTTTTTACAACATCAAGTGGAGAAATATGTGGGAGTGAAAAAGGAACAGGAATATCTGGAAATTCGTAAGATAGTGGTGGGAGACTCTGGACAATAGAAGCCAAAAACTTATTGAGGTTATTAGCTGTGGTCTTTGGAGGTTCATTTATATTAAAATTTAGTTGTTCTTGACTCTTGCCGGTAAGTTTTTTAATTTCAGAGTACCAGTTCTTTGGTTTATCATGGCACAAGTATTTAATTTTATTTTTATAATAGGCTCGGGCAGCTTTTCTAATTTGACTTTTTAATTCCTTTCTTAACTTATTTGCTTCTGCTAAATTACCCCTCTTAAATAAGCTTATTTTCGTGCGGATTAATATTTTTATGTGATTATTTATGTAAGGTTTATCACTGGAGCACTTTCTGATTTTTTTTTCTGGGAAACATAATGAATAGGAATCAATTAGTTTTTTGTGAAAAATCAAAATTTTGCCATCAAGGTTATTAGAATTATAAAGGTCTGACCAACTTTCACTGGTCAGCCATGATCCAAAAGAAAAAAGTCCTGCGTCACTGAGGGGACGGCAAACCCCAATGGAGGTAGTAAAGGAATGTTCAATGGCTGAGGAGGGAGAAAAAAGAAGACAATAGCGGTAACTGCCTCCTAGTGGTGGCAGTGCTTGCGGGGAGTTATAAAACTTACTCATGTTTGAACAAATAACATCCAGAGAGGTGTTACCTTTTGTTGTAGATATTTTAACCAGTTGTTTAATATTAAGAGAGGTGCAGATAGAGTCTATCCTCAGGTCATTCGCATCACCAAGTAAGCAAATACCAGCGTTCGGATACTTTGATAACACAAAGTCAGCACTTATAAGAAATTGTTGGATAAATTTGCGTTTCTGGTCAATACATTGGTTAGGGGAATGATAAAAGACGGCGGTTACAATTAAATTGAAAGGGCGGGGAAGTAGTTTCGGTCGAAGGCTCAGCCATAGAATTTCATCATAATCTGATAAGTTGGGGGTGGGGATGAGTTTAGGTTGGAGGTTATCTCGGACAAAAAATAATATACCACCCCCTTTTTTCCCGAGAGGGTGGTCGGGAGGGCGAAGTTTTATAAACTGAGTATAATTGCTAATTTTTAGGAAATCTGGGTTCTGGGACTGAACCTCTGTCACAGCAATAATATTAATTTTATGAATTTCAGAGATACCCTCGAGTTCGGTAATTTTGTCGAAATTCAGGCTCTCAGCATTGGTAAGTAGGAAAGTTGGAAATTTAAACCGATTTGGGTATTGGGATTTTTTTTCAATTCGGGAAGGAGTTATTTGGGGTTGAAGTTTATGAGAAGGGTGCTGTGGGTAAGGGTGTGGTTTTAAAACTCAAGTCAAATTCCCAACAACTAAGGGGAATACTTCTCTGGATGTAATCCTGACAAAGCTTTTGGAATATTACCAGAATCCAAGTAAACTAGCACCACTTGGTGGAAATTATAATTATATGTTACAATGGAACCCCTTGGAAAAAGTAAAATAAAATATTCAGTAACCAAAGTTACTTAAAGGCTGATCCCTGATCATGGTCTGCTGCAATTTGGTGACTGGATAACGGGAGAAAACTGGGTTGCAGTCTCTTCAGCTAAAGACTTAGATTCCTAAGTAGAAGAATTCCATAATAAGGTAAATTCAAAATTTCTTGAGTGCTTTCCCAAACGTACACCTAAATTCTGTTCTAGTGATAAACCATATGTAAATTCAAAAATAAAGCAACTGATAAAACATAAATTGCAACTAATACAAAAAGGTCAAGAGAACCAAGCAAAAGAGTTGGCAAACCAAATAAAATGGAAAATCAAAAAAGCACAAGCAAATTACTATGAAAATGAAGTTTACCATCTTTTGGAGTCCAAGCCATTGCAGTTTTTCAGTAAAGTAAAAAGTCTGACTGTCAAAAGTTCTCAACCAGTTGACTTCATGAAGGAGGAGGTGCCTCTAGAGAAAACTGCAAATGATTTAAATGCCCATTTTGCTTCAATTGTGCAGTCTTACCCCCCTCTTCCATCCAAGGATCCTCCAGTAGATGTAACTACTCCTTCAGACAATAACTTAATTGCAATTATAATCTGTAAACTCTCTTTGTTAAAAAGAACTTCCATTGCCCCTTTTGACATTCCAGTTGCTCTCATTAAAGCATTTGCTAAAGAATTATCATTTCCCATTCAGATAATTTTCAATAATATAACAAAAACAGGATATTTTCCAAAGAAATGGAAGAAAGGGTTTATTATCCCAATTCCAAAGAAAGGAGCAGCTAATGATGTCTCTGGTATCTGGCCAATCACAGTTACATCAGTTTTTAGCAGAATATATGAAAGCTTTGTTGCCACATGGCTGAAAAAATATCTTTTGAAAGTAATTGATTGAAAGCAATTTGGTAACATCCCTAAGAGTTTGACAGTTCATTACCTTGTTAATTTAATTTATTTTATTTTAAAATACCTGGATGAACCTGGAAAATGGATAAATTTAATTGCAATTGATTTCAGAAAAACATTTGACCTTGTTGATCACAAAATCCTTTTAGAAAAAATGGCAGAAAAAAATAAACCCAGCTTTATGATTAAAATCATCAAGAGCTTCTTAACAAATAGAGAGCAAACTGTGAAGTATAAAAACCAATTTTCTACTTCTCTACCAGTTTTTTTTTGTGGAATTCCACAAGGAACTGTGATTGGGCCACTGGGCTTCCTCCTGATGATAAATGAAATTGCTGCCAAGCTGGAGGACAGGTGGAAATACGTTGATGATTTGTCCTTAACAGAAATTGTATCTAAGGATTTGAAGAGCAATGCTGCTGGTTTCATTGACCAAGTTACCTCAGAGGCAGCTGAACTAAAAATGGTTGTGAATAAAGACAAATGCTCAGTCACAACATTTTCTTTTCTTCAGAATACTCAACTGTTTTTGAAACCTCCCATTGCTTCCAAGCTAATAAGCCATAAAATAACTTTACTTGGTGTGGTGATTTCTTCTGACCTCTCATGGTAGGAGAATACAAAGACAATTGTAAAAAAAAGCTAATGCAAATGCTAAAAACACTGAAAAAATTTTGAGTTCCTAAGGACAAGCTGAAACTAATATTTTACACTTTCATCTGCCCCTTAGTTGAATGTGCTTGTCCAGTTTGGCACTTTGCCCTTACCCAGGATGAAACTGATAAAATAGAACAAGTTCAGAAGAGATCACTGCAAATCATTTATGGTGGTTCCCCTTATCTTGCTCCTTTTACCTCAAAGGATTTAAACTTGAATCCCTTTCTTCCTGCCAAGAAAAATTATGCCAAAGATTTGGCTCCTCCCTCCTTCAACGTACCATCTACTGATCATTCCTTCCCCCACCTTTTGTCCCCCCAGGGAAGTGGCTGAAAAGGTTCCAAAACTAACCCCAGCCCCCTGTAACACCATGCACTACAGTAAAAGCTTTGTGAAATATTACAATGATCTCTAGTTTTTTTATTCTTTAGTTTATTTTATCCTGACAGAGTTTTATCAGACAATTTTATTCTCAATCTCAAGTGTTTTTATCCTTTAGTTTAGTTATCCTGACAAAGTTTTATGAGACAACTTTATTTTGCTAATTATGACTAAGAGACATCATATTTGGGCTTTGCCCACAAGAGCTATGTCTTGTTTTTGAATTAAATGAATTTGAATTAGAAAATGCCTACAGATTGTTTTGGGTACCTGGCTGACTGACCATATTTCAAACAGTATGCTGTATGAAAAGTTTGGTTCAACCCTCCTTTAGAGAGAAAGGTTGAGATGGCTAGGGTGCATTCTGTAGATGAAGGATGACAGAATGCTGAAGATTGTCCTTTTTGGTCAACCATCTAGGGCTAAATAGAAAGCATGCTGTCTGTAGTTGGGGTGGGAGGATGTCAAAAAGAAAGATCTGAATCCATATTAAAATGTTAAATTTGTATCCTGAATCCAAATTTAATATACATTAGTGTTGGAAATGAACTTTAGCCCTACTCCTATATACCAATTCAGGGTATAGGCCTATATTTGCAAATTAGGGGGAGGAGTAAAGTTCATTTCTGATGAAAAAAAATTTTAAATTTGGATTCAGGATGCAATTCTGACTACAGATGTAAGTTTGATCTTTACCAACCCCACCCCCCCCCCAAATGTCAAATATACACCCTGAATTGATATATATATATATATATAT
>JAQQPU010027162.1:0-11160 GCA_029168905.1 Artemia sp. Kazakhstan ARC1039 | reverse complement strand
TAGGTTAGTTAATTTATGAAAGGGTTAGATCATTTAATTTATGAAAGGTCAGTGGTTGGGTTAGGTTAGTTGGTTAGTGGTTAGGTTAATTTATCCAGACCAAGTTGATTGCTATAGTCTATGCATTCAACTCGGTCTGAAATACGGTAGTGGTCATGTGGCAGCACACTTACACCATTCTCGAGCACATAGACTTTGTCAGATATACATGACATTGCATTTTTTTTTCACTCTTACAGTATAATATCTATACTGTAGAGAGCGAATTGCAAGCACTTGTGCTCTCGGCACTAGGCTACTTTCTACACAGTCTCTGTACACGCTCATGTTGAAATTGCTCTTTAAAAAATATGTAGGCACCCCTTTACTCGCCTGCTTTACATCCCCATTATGAGTTTCAACGCAATGAACTTTAGGACCCGGGAACACACCCCTGGATATCAAATCATTCCCCGTCTCTGATTTTAACATTAGTAGTTGGTTGGGGGCTTGACCTTTCACCAACTCGGGGTAGAGGGACGGATTCCAGTTGGTGAAATCCATCTGCGAGCTGATGTGTTCCCCATTTTCTAAATCACCCAATAAATCCTCGGTTTTTACCTTTAATAGCAGAGAATCTGTATCCCCATAGTAAACTTGAACCTCCCCCTCCCGTGGCCATTGCACCTTGCACACATTGTAAAAAAACGACAACATGACCTTTTTGGAAATTTCAAGTACTGAACTACCTCCTGCTATATTCTTGTTCAGTACCACATTTCTCTTTTTCCTGTGTAGAAGAACCATGCCAGCCTCTATGCTCGTGAAAGATGTAAAATTGGGGTCAGCAATTATTCGTGCACACTCTAGAGGATCAGTCACGACGTCGCAGCGAGAACTGTTGCGTACGCTTGCACACATTTTGCCAAACGCTGAATTTAGAATGAGTTTGTACATTTCCTTTTCTACTTTGGAGTTTTCCCTAGAGAGTTTATCAACAAAAGTGTCGATAAACGTTTTCAAATATGGTTTCTGATTGAATTGCAGGACCCTATGTATTTTGGTGATCTTGAAACCATTGTTCACCATCCAGTGCAAAAGAACATGATGAACAACGACATTCACCTTAGGGTCCAAATCAGCAATCAGTTTTTGCTTAGAGGGGGTCCAGTGCATCCCCATATCCTCAACCAATGATCAATTGTAGGGACTCAGTGAGGCCCTTCTCACTGGTCGATTGATACAGGGAAAAACAAAATCTCTGACTGAATCATGAAGCGCCAGTGGAATATGCCCATCAATTTCAAAGAGCCATCCTTGTGGCCCATTGTCCTCGATGGTGGAAATGTCGGGGAACTCATAAGGATTCTCAAGCCATTGATAGTTCCCACACGGCAAAGAGTAGTGAGACATTGCCGAGGGATACAATGAGTTCATGTCCAAGAACACTGCATTTGACTTTGCACCGGTGTTTTGCCGCTCGGATCGGTTGACAAGACGTGATCCCCATGAAAAACATACCCGCCCCTCATTGAACGCTCTACAAAAAGGTGTTGATCTACATCGGTGATTAGGCCTATTTCCTCCCTACTAATTTTTAAAATCAAGTCCATCACCAAATGCGGTGTGGAAAAATAATAACCTATATCTAACCCGAACTCTGAATAGATTTGGTCTGTGTTCTTGCAGACTATGTCTAACAGAGTTAAAACGTCACTGGCCAAGTACAGTCTATAATAATCCCACCCATTTTTACAATTCCCCTTAGACCACACCTTCTTGGCAAACTCATAGTCCTCGGCTGTGCATTCACTGTTGGTGAGTGAATTGTAAAAAGCTTCAATTGGAGGTAGTTTCACCTCGCTTAAGCGAGCACCAGAACAGTAATAGTCGTATACGTATACACCTTTGCAGGTCAATAGGTCATACATTTCACTGTCTGGAAAGTGCTGTTTAAGCAAAGGAATGCTATCAAAATTATCGCTTTTCTGCACTTGAATCAATTGACTCAATGCCTTGGGAAAAAACTAAAGGAATCTAAAAACCTGATTTTATTCCAACACGTATGCCCATTATTTACTACCTGCCATTTCAGCTCGAGAAGCAACAACTTCTCGGCCGATTTGGGAATAATGTTATATTTAAATGAATTATTTACCCATGGACTATCTACTCCCCCTCCCTCCCTGTGCATACGTGCCAGTGCAGGTAAAATAAATTTTAAATCATAATTTGCATTGTGGATAAAAACTGAGATAAAAAAACTGCTGGCTAACATTTAAGTTACACGATTGATGCGCTACCCCTCTAAAATTACTACCCCCAGAGGATATTTCCTGCCACAAGTGATTATGGTCTCTGACTTTCCCCCTCCCCCCTCTTTTCCCTTTAGTCCCCTTATTCGCCTCTTCAAACTCCCCCTTACAAACCCAACATATTTTTTGATTTTTAATCGCGAGACAATCCTCTGCAGACAACACCATAGGATAATGCGTATTTCTCAAACGAGAAATAGCGTCATTAGCCGTGCCAATTAATTTAGTCAGTGCCTTGATCATACACTCTCCCTCATCCAATGTTTCTACTATTTCTAACAACTGCAAGGTGTTATAACTGTCTCTTTGCGCATGGGCATAGGACACTGCAATAGCTTGATGTTCTTTGATTCGGTTTGGAAATCGAGGATCGTTCACTTCCACCAGCTTAGCCTCACAATCCAAAGATATTTTGCTGCTCTGGAGGAGGGTGTTTTGAAAATTTTTAAAGCGTAAAATGGCCCTATCCCCTGAAACCGCTTCCATTGACTGGTAGCCATGCCGTCTACAATGGTTCATATGATCCCGTAGTTTTATATCGCTACGAAATTGTGAGAGGCATGTCGGACAGTAGAAACGTACCCCCCTTTTCTGACCGTCCCCCAGAACTCTACTAATGTCTGTGATTGGGTTAAAATGGCCAATTGAATTGGCTAGGTCACTAGATGGTGGTGTGTACAACAACCAAACCCAGTGTTTGACCAATTCAATCGACGGGCCCCTTACAGGGAACACCACCCCCTTCTTTTTTGAACGAACCCCATCTTCAAATTCTGTTTCATACTGAACCAAAGTAACACCGGTATTTAAATGGGCGTTGGGCCTTTCAAAAATATCAATAGATCTTAGCGTTACTGGGTATTTTCCCTCTAAACAAGTGAAATCTACAATGGGGAAATTGGACCCTACCTTCCCATGTACAGCCCAGTGATCTAAATTCATCTTTGAGGCTTCATCTTTCAATGGTCGGAAAGCTGACATGAGGAAAGCGTACTTGAAACATTTTTGACCTGTTTCAAAACAGATCCGCTGGACACCTTTACATCCTTCTAAATCTGGATTATATTTTAAAACTGTACCCGTGTCCCTATGCCCCCTCTTAAAATAAAATCTCTCTTAAATTTACAGATATTAACACTTAAATTTTCGACATAAAGAACTACTGACCCGCTCCCATTTTCGTTATAATTCTCAAGATGCGTAATAGTATGACCTATCCACTCGGAGAAAGCACTCTCAAAATTCTCTAAATTTGGATAGATCACACGCATCTCAGTAAGTACATAATGGTGGTAAACTTCACTTTTTCCCCCTCATTTAAATAAAACACCTTTAAAACAATAGAAACCTTAATTGAATCCCTCCCCCCTCCCCACAATTGAATTTGGTTCTCCAACAGTGCACGAATTCTACATACATAGTCATGCACAATTTCTACGGGGTCAAGCACAAAATTAACACACAAAAGCGAATTAAAAGGGTCACCAAAAGTTGCAGTGTAGACAACTATGCTATTTAAAATTGTGTTTGATAGCTGAAATTCAGGGAATGATGTAAATTGGATATTACCCTCCCCCTCCCCCTCTTGTATATTATCACCACCCCTCCCCCACATTGTTCAACAATAGAGTTGTTCGAAACCACTTCATTCGATTGAAGTGGAAGTAGGTTATCGGGGGCTAGAGGAGGAGGATTCCCTGTTAATTCTCGGGTAAAATCGTCTAAAAGCTCAAGGTGTTTGGACTCAAGTCCCCCTGCTCAACTGCGCTATTATCTATATTAAAATAATCAGCTAAAAAGCCATCTTAGTTATCTGAAATTTGATGTAAAATTATACCATCCCATGTTGAATTGTTGGAGAGACCCAAAGGCGCTTCCCCTCCTTCTCCAACTGATGAGGATGATGATGGCGAATGTGGAACCAAGACAACCTATAAAAGAAAAATAGCTTATTTTCAAAGTGTCTAAATCACCCCTACTGTTTTTAAAAAATTGGATTATTATTGCTTAAAAGCACGCTTAATAGCAGTAGCATATGCACTACTCAATATATTCTGAAAGTTCCAACTTAACTAAAATCTAAAACATTACATAGTAGGTTTTGATTTTGTTCAAACAAGTCCCCCCTTCAATTTCCACTATTTAATGCTCCCCTCCTAGCCGGTCTAGCGGGCCCCGCGGTGCTCCCCGACCCGCGGCGCTTCGCTGCAGTGGAACAGAGAAAATAGCAATGATTAAAAAAAAGAGTGGTTTTCTTTGACAAAGCAAAAACAAAAAAATTACATTATATTTAGATATCTCTCAGGGAGGGAGGAGCAGAGAAATTTAAAACAATGGTTGGGACTGGGGGGGGGTTAGTATTTTAATATCTCTGAGACACACACACACGCACACTTTTACAGCGCGATGAAAAATGGGTTTGTTTAGATATTTCTATAAGTTAGATAAAAAAATGCTCACATTTTTATATCCCGCCTGCAGTTGGGTGCCTGAAGGCCCTGGCGAAGCATGTTGGACCTCCTGACCTTGTGTTGGTGGGGCAGCTCTTGAAGGCAACGCATGATGGAAAGTGGACGGGCCGACGGCGTTACATTCTTGCACCGATGTGGCAGCAGGGTTCTCCAACCAGTGGCTGGCGTGCTGTGAGGCTGACTCACCCTCCCTTGCTCTCTTTACAGGTGGAGGGGCCGCAATACATTCGTCATAATTGTCCTTAAAAGAAGAGAAAAAAGTTAGTATTGAAATAATTTCCCCCATTTCTTACAAAATAATAATCAGTATCCCCACCCCCACTAACCATAATTTTGTGTAGAGAGCATTTATCACTAAGAAGCCCCCTCCCCCTAAGCCAAAAGCAAAGCAAAAGGTAAAATTTGCGAGAAATGGTCCTATTTTTACCTTGCTGAGAAATTTTTTTTAAAAATGTTTCTCGTCTATAGGCTTTTAAAATAGAAAAAGATTGTTAGCCTAGCAGGTTATAGGCCTAAATTACAATCTTGGATGTAAATGGTATCTATGCACTACACATAATAAAGCTATCTTTTTCTTAGAAACCCTCGGCCCTCTTACTGCCCTAACGCGAAGAAACAGTTTTGTTTTTTCACTTTACAATGATGGTGATAGAATTGAGGCTCTATAGGCTTTTAAAATAGAAAAACATTGTTAGCCTAGCAGGTTATAGGCCTAAATTACAATCTTGGATGTAAATGGTATCCATGCAGTACACATAATAAAGCTATCTTTTTTCTTAGAAAGCCTCGGCCCTCTTACTGCCTAACGCGAAGAAACAGTTTTGTTTTTTCACTTTTCAATGATGGCGATATAATTGAAGCATGGCACCCTCCCCCCTTTTCAGCAATGTCCTAAATATATTGTTAGCAATATTTTTGGGAAATAACTCGTTTCACTCCTCCAAATACAGGTTGCATAGGACTGCGCTTCCCGACCCCCACAGTGATCGCCCCTCCATGTATACGATAAACTATAATATTCTAGTGAAAACAACATTTTGATATAAAAAGAATCTAGTTCTATCAGTAATTGACTAGAAATTAACGAAAAATACTATTATGAGATAGCGAAGAGATAGCAACAGTTTATGGCTACAGTGGGGCCAGAGAAAATAGGAAAGATTAGAAAAAAAGAGTGGTTTTCTTTGACAAAGCAAAAACAAACAAAATTACATTATATTTAGATAACTCTCAGGGAGGGGGGAGTAGAGAAATTTAAAACAATGGTTGGGGCGGGGGGTTAATATTTTAATATCTTTGAGACACACACACACACACGCACACTTTTACAGCGCGATGAAAAATGGGTTTGTTTAGATATTTCTATAAGTTAGGTAAAAAAAATGCTCACATTTTTATATCCCGGCTGCTGTTGGGTGTCTGAAGGCCCAGGCGAAGCATGCTGGACCTCCTGACCTTGTGTTGGTGGGGCAGCTCTTGAAGGCAACGCATGATGGAAAGTGAACGGGCCGACGGCGTTACGTTCTTGCACCGATGTGGCAGCAGGGTTCTCCAACCAGTGGCTGGCGTGCTGTGAGGCTGACTCACCCTCCCTTGCTCTCTTTACAGGTGGAGGGGCCGCAATACATTCGTCATAATTGTCCTTAAAAAAAGAGAAAAAAGTTAGTATTGAAATAGTTTCCCCCTTTTTTTTACAGAAGGAAAATTAGTATGCCCATAACCTAGCCATAATTTTGTATAGAATGCATTTATCACAATGAAGTCCCCCTCCCCCCTTTTCAGCAATGTCCTAAATATATTGTTAGCAATTATTTTTGGGAAATAACTCGTTTCACTCCTCCAAATACAGGTTGCGTAACCTAGCCTAATTATTGCAATTGTCTGAAAGTGTTTTAACTTGTCGGAGAAAAACAATCTCTTTGGCTATGCCGCAATCGTAAACACACAGGAAAAGGGATGCCAAACTAATTATAAACTTGCGCGGAGCTTTATGTCAAAACAGAGCGGTTTAATGACAACAGAGCGACGGATGTCAGTTGTCACTTTTGCTAGGATACAGAAAGGTGCATTGAAATTGCAGACGGTGAAAAAGTCACCTTTTTTCGAGAAATAGAATTATTTCCAATGAAAGAATTACAGTCATAAACAGAGGGGGGTTTAGGTGGTAAAAAGAACATATTTTACGTTTTCTAGTGAGTATAAAGATAGCATAGTGGAGTTTGTATTAGAGTGGGAGGGGGGAGGGGATTTATCTGAATATACTGGAGGATGACCAAGGAAAATAATTTTATTTTGAAAATAAAAATGAAAATGTACTAAAACAGAACTTACATGGTAAATTGAAGTTGCCAAGGCTTCTAGCTCATCAAAAATATTCTTTGTTGTTTCCATTGTGTCACAATACTTTCTGATAATCTAATCACAATGCATGTCCGTTATATATGAAATCTCAAGGGCGAATTGCGATGTAATGGGGAAAACCATATGTAAGCGAGCCTCTGATTGACCTAGAAGGAGATGTAACCAGCCTTCTGATTGGTTTAGAAGGAGACAGGTGATCCTGTTTCCTATCCCTGAATCATAACATTCTCCCTAGCGTGCACCTGGACGAACAACAACAACAACAGCAAGAAATAAATCGACCTTGGAAATTCAGTTCCCCTAGATCAATACATTCCCCTAGCGACTATGTAAATCATTCCCAGCGTCATTACACTTGGCCAAACAACAACAACAACAACAACAAATAAATCGACCTTGACATTATCCATCAGATATTAATAAAGCATGAATAAATGGAGTACCGTTCGGTGTTAGAGTCAATTGTAGATGATAGCAAGGTGTTCGTTCAGTATTCAATGCCCATAAATGGAACCCCGTCATGAATCCTAGATCAATAAAATTCCCCTTCGATTACGCAATCAAGTTCTCAGAAATCCATTTCCCCTAGGGACTCTATGCCCATATATGATGCCCCCTGTCATGAGCTCATGAGGTTAGGCTAGGTTACGCAATCAATTTTTCGGAAACCTGTTCTCCCTGGGGATTCCATGCCCATATATGGTGCCCCCCCGTCGGACTGACAGCACAGGTGTTCTCCCTAGGGACTCTATGCCCATATATGGTGCCCCCTCACGAGTTGGACCCCCCTCTCTACTCTTATTATCAACAGAAAGAATGAAAAAACCCCTAAGACTCATAGAAAATTAATGAAAATCACACCATTGGATTTAGCGTATAAGCGAACCTTACTGTAGAGCTTTGAACCTCCTATCTGCAAAAATGTGGAATTTTGTATTTTTAGCCAGAAGAAAGATCACGAATACGTGTTTATTTGTTTGTTTTTCTTTTCGCCAGGGGTGATCATATCGACCCAGTGGTCGTAGAATGTCGCGAAAGGGCACATTCGAACGGAAATTAGAATTTCTAGTGCTTTTTTTTAATTAACAACTAAGTTAATTAAATTAAAAACAATTTTAACTAAAAACTGCATTTTTATTGCCAATCTTGATGAATGTCAGCTGTCATAACCACCAGTATGCTTAGCATTGTACCATCGAAGACTTATGAAAAATAAGTTATGCATAAGACATGATAATAAATTCGTTAATCCGGGTTGCAGCGGAAGCTAGCAACCTAGTAAGAGACGATAACGTCCCATAGTAAAAAATTAAATAGTCCATAACTTGTAAAAGTAGAATTTATTCTTATAAAAAAACAAACCGTAGCACATAGTAACAAAAGTTAAGATGATTCAAGTATCTTTTGAAAAGTTACTTATCTTGGGTATGATGCCACATCAATGATCGTGTCTTACTATTACAACTAAGAAAAAGCCACAGGCTTAATCCTGTTTGTAATCCGAGTCTTACATATGGTAAGACGAGTTTCAACTTACGATCAGTTTTGAGAGTTAAACAGAACAACTCATAGACGAATTTTGATCTATCTGCTACTCTTAAACTTCTATTTGGTTGTACAGTTATATTTAAAGTCAATATATTAAAAATTCCCTCCAACGGGGAATCGAACCCCGGTAACTCACGTGATAAGCGGGTGTGCTTACCATTGTACTATCGGAGACTTATAAAAATAAGTTACATATAAGAAATGATAAAAATTCGCTAGTACACTAAATAATTACATAAGGAACCAGTCTGGTTAATTATATATGGGGATTATGTAAGTTTCATCGGCATCACGGGTGTAGAGATGGCTGAAACCGTGTAAAAAAACAAACCATGGTTCATATTTGGTTTATTTCGATGCTTCATTCTCCAAAGTTTGTCTCTTACTATTCCAAATAAGAAAAAGCCATAGGCTTTTTTCTGTTTGTTATTCTTTTTAATTATAATAATCATACTAATGAACGAAACAGCTCATATTGACCAGAAGTTAAAAAAAACAAAACATAGTAATGAACAAGCCAAGAATATATTTAATTTTCAAACAGTTCGTGGTAACGAACTGTATAGCAATGCTGTATGGTAGTACTTTAAATATAGAACTGTAGTCCATAGTATATGAATCATGATATAGATAAAACACAAATTTATTTTAACTATTTTCCTTAGGAAATCATCATAGGTAAAACTTTTCCGTATCGGGAATCAAACTCGGGCCAACTGGGTAAGAGCCGACTTTCCTAACCACTAGACCACATGGCATATATTAAAATATATGATTAATGAAGCTTATGTTACTATATTTTTGGGAACCACACTTACTTGGCTGGGAAGCAGTCTTGATCAAGAATCCGGGTTGCAGCGGTAGCTAGCAACCTAGTAAAAGACGATCACGCCCCATAGTAAAAAATAAAATAGCCCATAACTTTTAAAACTAGAATCAGATCAAAAAAAAAAATAAACTATTAGAATGGCATTGTTGAATACCCCTAAATAGAAAATTTACTCTCCCTTGGCTTGAAAAACAAGGAAAATATTTTGGCTTGAAAATCAAGAAAAGTGGCTGAAACCATGAAATTCCGCATCGACAGCAAGTTTGTTTTTTTCTTTCTGTTTTTTTTCAGTGCACCTGGCACGGCACTGGAAAATAATAGAGAGCTGTTTAATGATTCATTTAGAAGGAAACTGATGTATTTAAAAACCTTTCATAATTAACAAAAATAATTTTAAAAACAAAATAATTTTTTTACGGAAAACTGCATTTTTCTATAGTTCTGTAGTAGCAAATGTTATTATTATCTTCCTGCATACGAAAATCAAAATAGGATTTCTACCGTTATAAAAGCGTGTAGATGTAGTTATATAAAATACAGTAATTTTTGGGGGGTAGTAGCAAAAAATCTGATTTGTCAACTGAAACTAGAATAATTCCTGAAAATAAAAAAAAAATAATTTTATTTAACTGCAAACTGCAAAAATATTTATGATGTCTGAGAAATAATTTCAATTTTTTAATTCAGACCAGAAAAATACCTGAAAATTACAATTTTTTTTCTTATGTTGTAACTACTTAAAAGATTATTTCATCTGCCAGTTCAAAATTAAAATTGTCTCCTGGAACCAAACATTTTTGGCTTAAATTCTAAAGTGCCCAGCTCTATAACACTGTGCTATTTTTCTATAGGAAAAAAAAGAATTTCAAATAAATTTTATTTTATTTTAGTTCCCAGTTCAGAATCGCTAAAGTTAATATGTAAACTGCATAAATATTTACGGTGTAAGAGCAATAATTTTTATGTTCAAATTCAAACTAGAAAAATACCTAAAATTTTTAGAATTAGTTTTACTTTTTGTTTGATAAATACACTCACTTGGATGTGTTTGGGGAAATAGTAGGTGTGAGGGGGGGATTAATTGCGCTTATACTATTAAAAATTGCACTAGCCCTTTCAATTTCCAATCGAATGAGCCGTTTTTGAAGATTCTATGACAACCCTTTCTATAAAACCCTTATATGCCCCAAGAGCATAACTTACAACCCTTACCCTTAGGGTTGTAGGGGGAGGGGTTTTCATCCTCAAATGCCTGATTTCCAGAACTTTCAACTACGTTGAACAAAATGGCTATCATAAAATTGTGATTGGATGTGTTCGAAGAGATGGTGGGCGTGAGAGGGAGGTTAGTTGCCCCTCAATTACTTTCGACTATTAAAAAGGGCACTAGCCCTTTCAGTTTCTAATTGAATGAGCCCTTTTTGAAGTTTTTGTGACAACGCGTTCTACAAAAACCTTATATGCCCCATGACATAACTACGACCCTTGCTCTGAGGGTTTCGGGGGTTTCGTCATCCTCAAAGACATAATTTCCAGAACTTTCAACAATGTTGTACAAAATGCCTGTATCAAAATTTGGATTGAATGTGTTCGGGAAAATGGTGGACGTGAGAGGGGGGTTAGTTGCCCTCCGATCACTTTCGACTATTAAAAAGGG
>JAQQPU010027161.1:0-11160 GCA_029168905.1 Artemia sp. Kazakhstan ARC1039 | reverse complement strand
ACATAACCATCCATAAACTATGTAAAAAAAAGTTATAGGTGGCAGCACGGTGTTCGTACCGGAGTAGCACCTCCCCTTCTACTCTTATTTGAATAATAGGGAAAAAACAGAGCTAGATAACATTTTCGAATTGGATACAGCCAAATCGCATTCAAAATATTTTCTTGGAAAGAAATTTAAGTTTTGTATTAATTTTGGGTATATATGGATATTCATTGAGTTATGTAATTAAGGAAGTTGCTAATTAAAGAATAGTAGGCTAAACCCAGAATTGATTGATTGATTGACATATGCTGTTAAAAGCTAACTCAATTTACAAAAAAAGGATATAACATTCGTGAATTGAACTGTATCAACGATATTAATTGAATAATAGGGGAAAAACAGAGCTAGATAACATTAGCGAATTGGAATCATATGAAGGTGGATAAAAAAGGGTTAAACTGATTAGCAGTTAAGGTAACCCCGAAGGGCTTGTTAACTCAGGCAACTTGTTATAAATTTGAGACAACATCAATCTATGAAAATCGTTAATGATGATACGATGACATTGTGAGTTGACCTAGCTTCACCTCTCCGATGTGTTCTGTATAATACACAAGTGGTGTTTGAACAGTGTTGTCAATTTAAAATAGGGTCTAACGTTATAGTATACTAAAAAGGTGATACTAAGAGAGATGCAGATGGCAAGAAAAAATTTTAATAATGAAATTCAAAGCAAACCTTAGAAATCCTTGCAAATCAAGTAGTAAGGTGTATGTGAGTTTGAACCATCAAGGATCATAAGCACCAACGACCCTAACCACCAGAGACCTCAACCCCCTAAAGTTCACCTATCCCCAAACTCGAAGGGCGCCCCCTCCCCTCCAACTTTTTGGCCCCCTCCCCCATTTTTTTGATTTTTTTGAAGTTTTTTATTTAACTTTTTTTTATTATTTTTTTTAACATAATATATTTTTCAACTTTTTTTTACATGTCTTCAAATGAGATGAAACATACTTAAAACAAAAAAAAATCACATTTAATATTTTCCAAACTCAAAATGAGAATGGTATAGACATGTTAGTCATGACCTTTACTATTAGAAAAATAATGTTTGTAGTAGCACTTTTTTTTATTGGACTAAAAACTTTTTTGGACTTCCAAACTATTCAACTTTTTTTACGTATCTTAAAATGACATAAAATAAGCTTACGGCTCTAACAATTGTACTCTATGCTTCCTCAGAGACACGATGCGGGTTATCGACATTACCTAGTCTATTGAATGTATTAAATCAGTATTTTTTACGCAGAGGAACGATAAACACAAAAGTTATATCTTTAAAAAGTGAAGATGGAGCATTTTAATAAAGTGTGTACACTTGACAATGTTATTGTAGCATTGAATGCCGACAAGGAGAAGTACTTAAACTATGAAACAAGTACAAGTGGTAGCACTATTGGAAATGTATGCATGCATTGTCATGACAGTAAGGAATTAAATTTCTTTGGAGTACCGAAAAAATTCAACTCTTATGTTGGTGGATATACGAGATTAATTCTCCAGATATGATTGCACTCAAAGAGAATGACAACATAAAAATAATCGTTGATGATAGAGGACAGCTCCTTGCTACTGTTGCAGGTAACACATTACCTACTCATACATCCTATCGTCAGCTTTCGGGTATTAGCATTCAACGGAAGATCAAAAAAAAGAAAGGCCTACTCTTCTACTAATATCATAAACCATATCTTGTCTACGTGCCGAAACTGTTACCTGTCTAAAAATAATGTGATAATAGACAGTGAAATTGCCAGAAAAATAAAAAGGGCAATGGCAGAAAATATCACTATGGAATATAAAGATGAAACGATGAAAAACAAAGAACCAGCAAACGTTACTACCATTGATCAAACAGTCAATGAACCAAATAATACCAAAGACGAAAAGCATATTGAGCCTGTCGATGACAAACCAGTAAAAATTGTGTATGACTCCAAATGGAATAATGATTATTCTCCTGATTACGAACTAAGAGAAGACAATAACTACAATATCAAGAGAGAACATAGTGAACTATTTTATGGAACAGATTCAAAATGTCCAAAGTTGATCATTGATATTAATAATGTATCATAATATATTATTGTATTAATATTCTACATAGCATTATTTCATTAAAAATATATTATGCATTACATTGTTATGTATTCATTATTTTTAGAGTAAGCTAGCATATCAAACGTTTAGAATGTCTATTAAAACATCGGAGATGTAAGAAAATTTGCATACATCTATTGTCAGACACATGGGATAACATTGACAAAATCTAGGTATCAGAATGAATAAATTCTTTATTAACATCAGTTTTTGGATATGTCATTATGAAAAAATTGTAAAGAAGCAAGAACCAAACTCTTTCTTGAATTCACCTCTTGGATACACAATACAGAAATTTAATTCAGGAAATTATGAAAAAAATTGAACAAATTCTGTATTAACATTCTTTATCGATTGAATTCGCTTCCATCAACATCCTTTGTCAGATACATCAAATAAAATTGACAAAATATAAATATCACAGTGAATTAATACTTTATCAACATCCTTTATCGGATATGTCAGATAAAATTGACAAAATCTAAGTATCGGAGTGATTAAAATCGAAGTATCAGAGTGATTAAATTCCATATCAACATCCCTTTCTCGGATACATGGCATTAAATTTACTTAATCTAAGTATCAGAGTGAATAAATGCTTTACCAATATCATTGTCGGGTATATCGGATAAAATTGACAAAATCTAAGTATCAGATTGATTAAATTCTATATCAACATCCATTTCTCGAATACATGGGATAAAATTGACAAAAGCTAAGCGTCAGAGTGAATAATTTTTTATTAACAATTTTTTCAGATACAGCGAATATAGTTGACAAAATCTAAGTATCAGAGTGAATAAATGCATTATCAACATCATTTGTCGGGTATATCGGATAAAATTGACAAAATCTAAGTATCAGATTGATTAAATTCTATATCAACATCCATTCTCGAATACATGGGATAAAATTGACAAAAGCTAAGTGTCAGAGTGAATAATTTGTTTTTATCAACATCTTTTGTCAGATAGAAAGAATATAATTGACAAAATCTTAATATCAGATTGATTAAATTCTATATCAGCATCCTTTGTCGGATATGCTGGATAAAATTGACAAAAGCTAAGTTTCAGAATGAATACTTTTTTTATCAACATCTTTTGTCAAATACATCAAATATAATTGACAAAATCTAAGTATCAGAGTTATTAAATGCTTTATCAGCATCCTTTGTCGAATATCTCGGATAAAATCTAAGTATCAGAGTGATTAAATTCTATATCAACATCCCTTTCTCGGATGCATGGGATAAAATTGACAAAATCTAAGTATCAAAATGAATAATTTTTTTTATCAATATCTTTTGTCAGATACAACGAATATAATTGACAAAATCTAAATATCAGATTGATTAAATTCTATATCAGCATCCTTTGTCGGATATGCTGGATAATATTGACAAAAGCTAAGTGTCAGAGTGAATGAACTTTTTATATCAACATCTTTTGTCAAATACATCAAATATAATAGAAAAAATCTAATTATCAGAGTGATTAAATGCTTTATCAGCATCCTTTGTCGGTTATCTCGGATAAAATCTAAGTATCAGATTGATTAAATTCTATACCAACATCCCTTTCTCGGATACATTGGATAAAATTGACAAAATCTAAGTATCAGAGTGAATAATTTTTTTTATCAACATCTTTTATCAGTTACAACAAATATAATTGACAAAATCTAAGTATTATGAAAAAATTGTAAGTAAGTAAGTAACAGACTATTTCTTGAATTCTCCTCTTGGATACACAAATACAGAAATTTAATTCAGGAAATTAATAAAAAATTGAACAAATTCTTTATTAACATTCTTTATCGATTGAATTCGCTTCTATCAACATCCTTTTGTGAGATACATCGAATAAAATTGACAAAATGTAAATATCAGAGTGAATAAATACGTTATCAACATTTTTTATCGGATGTGTCGGATAAAATTGACAAAATCTAAGTATCACAGCGATTAAAATCTAAGTATCGGAGTGATTAAATTCCATATCAACATCCCTTTCTCAGATACATGGGATAAAATTGACAAAGTCTAAGTATCAAAGTGAATAAATGCTTTATCAACCTCATTTGTCGGGTATATCGAATAAAATTGACAAAATCTAAGTATCCGATTGATTAAATTCTATATCAACATCCATTTCTCGAATACATGGGATAAAATTGACAAAAGATAAGTGTCAGAGTGAATAATTTTTTTATCACCATCTTTTGTCAGATACGACGAATATAATTGACAAAATCTAAACATCAGAATGAATCAATACTTTATCAACATCCTTTATCGGATATCTCGGATAAAATTGACAAAATCTAAGTATCAGAGTGATTAAATTCCATATCAATATCCCTTTCTCGGATAAATGGGATAAAATTGACAAAATCTAAATATCAGAGTGAATAAATGCTTTATCAACATTCTTTAAATGCATTATCAACATCATTTGTCGGCTATATCGGATAAAACTGACAAAATCTAAGTACCAGATTGATTAAATTCTATATCAATATCCCTTTCTCGAATACATGGGATAAAACTGACAAAATCTAAGTGTTGGAGTGAATAAATTTTTTTATCAACATCCTTCGTCAGATACATCGAATAAAATTTGACAAAATCTAATTATCAGAGTGAATAAATGCTTTAACAACATCCTTTATCGGATATGTCGGATAAAATTGACAGAATCGAAGTATTAGACTGATTAAATTCTATATCAACATCCTTTTCTCGGATACATAGGATAAAATTGACAGAATCTAAGTGTTAGAGCAAATAAATTTTTTTATCAACATCCTTTGCCAGATACATCGGCTAAAATTAACAGAATCTAAGTGTCAGAGTGTGAATAAATACTTTATCAGCATCCTTTGTTGGATATGTTGAATACAATTGACAAAGTCTAAGTATCAGAGCGAATAAATGCTTTATCACCATCCTTTGTCGGATATGTTGGATAAAATTGACATAATATAAGTGTCAGAGAGTGAATAAATGCTTTATCAGCATCCTTTGTCGGATATGTCGGATAAAATTGACAAAATCTATGAGTCAGAGTGAATAAAAATTTTTTTATCAACATCCTCTGTCAGATGCATCGGATAAAATTGACAAAATTTAAGTATCAGATTGAATAAATTTTTTATCAACATCATTTGTCGAATATGTCGGATAAAATTGACAAAATCTAAGTACCGGAGTGAATAAATTCATTATCAACATCATTTGTCGGGTATATCAGATGAAATGGGCAAAATCTAAGCATCAGATTGAATAAATGCTTTATCAAAATCCCTTTCTTGGATACAGGGGATAAAATTGACAAAATCTAAATACCAGAGTGAATAAATTCATTATCAACATCCTTTGTCGGATATGTCGGATAAAATTGACAGAATCTAAGTATCAGAGTGATTAAATTCCATATCAACATCCCTTTCTTTGATACATGGGATAAAATTGACAAAATCTAAGTATAAGAGTGAATAAATGCTTCATCAACATCCTTTAAATGCATTATCAACATCATGTGTCGGCTATATCGGATAAAATTGACAAAATCTAAGTATCAGATTGATTAAGTTCTATATCAACATCCATTTCTCGAATACATGGGATAAAATTGACAAAATCTAAGCATCAGAGTTATTAAATTCTATATCAACATCCCTTTCTCGGATACATGGGATAAAATTGACAAAATCTAAGTATCAGAGTGAATAAACGCTTTATCAACATCCCTTAAATGTATTATCAACATCACATGTCAAATACATCGGATAAAATTGACAAAATCTAACTACCAGAAAGAATAAATTCGTTTTCAAAGTTTTTTATCGAATACATCAGATAACAGTCATAAAATCCAAGTTTTATTCATTTTGACTTCATGCGTCGTTACGTTGAATTTAGGTTAGACCGGTTATAGATGGCAGCACGCCCACTCAGACACACAGTCATAGTGAGAGAGATATTCAAAAAGTTGAGTTAATTTAGCACACCCGCTCAGACACACAGACATAGTGAGAGAGATATTCAAAAAGTTAGAGTTAATTTAGCACACCTGCTGAGACACACAGTCATAGTGAGAGAGATATTCAAAAAGTTGAGTTAATTTAGGTTCACTTAGAGTGGCGCCCGCCACTCTAAGTGAACCTAAATTAACTCAAGTTTTTGAATATCTCTGTGTATTATACAGAACACATCGGAAAGGTGAAGCTAGGTCAATTAACAATGTTATTCTATCATCATTAACTATTTTCATAGATTGATGTTGTCTCAAATTTATAACAAATTGCCTGAGTTAACAAGCCCTTCGGGGTTACCTTAACTGCTAATCAGTTTAACCCTTTTTTCTCCACCTTCATATGATTCCAATTCGCAAATGTTATCTAGCTCTGTTTTTTCCCTATTATTTAATTAATATCGTTGATACAGTTCAATTCGCGATGTTATATCCTTTTTTTGTAAATTGAGTTAACTTTTAACAGCATATGTCAATGAATCAATCAATTCTGGGTTTAGCCTACTATTCTTTAATTAGCAACTTCCTTAATTACATAACTCAATGAATATCCATAGATACCCAAAATTAATAAAAAACTTAAATTTCTTTCCAAGAAAATATTTTGAATGAGATTTGGCTGTATCCAATTCGCAAATGTTATCTAGCTCTGTTTTTTCCCTATTATTCAAATAAGATCGTTCGTACAGTTCAATACGCGAATGTTATATCCTTTTTTTTGCAAATTGAGTTAGCTTTTAACAGCATATGTCAATCAATCAATTCTGAGTTTAGCCTACTATTCTTTAATTAGCAACTTCCTTAATTATATAGCTCAATGATTATCCATAGATACCCAAAATTAATACAAAACTTAAATTTCTTTCCAAGAAAATATTTTGAATACGATTTGGCTGTATAAACTGTTATGATGGTTCAAGATAAAAAAAAACTTCGTGATGAAAGTGCTTCAAAAACCAGTCTGCTTGCGTTATATAATCTCAATTATACTCTCAAAACGTGTTTGTTCACTTTATAGGTATATAATATAAAAGGATTGGCCGCTTTTTGCTATGTGTTCGTCAAACTGCACTGTATATGGTGTATATGGAGTATAACATCCCTGAAATCACTCGTCAAATCTTAAACAACCTTACTACTGGCATTGTCGTAGAAACTTTATAAAAGGCTCATTCGATTGGAAATTCAAAGGGCTGTTGCCCTTTTTAACAGTCGAAAGTGATTAGAGGGCAACTATCCCGCCTCTCACGCCTACCTTTTCCCCAAACATATCTAATCAAAACTTTGAGATCGCCATTTTATTCAACGTAGTTTTAAGTTCTGGAAATTAGGTCTTTGAGGATGACAACCGCCTCCCCCCCCCACAGCTCTCAGGGAAGGGTTGTAAATTATGCCCAGGGGGCATATAAGGTTTTTTTATTATGCGTTGTCGTAGAAATTTCAAAAAGGGCTCATTCGATTGAAAATTGAAATGGCTTGTACCCTTTTTAATAGTCCAAAGTGATTGGAAAGCAACTAACACCCCTTCCACGCCCACCATTTCCCCAAAGGCATCCAATAAAGATTTTGAGAGAGCCATTTTGTTCCACGCAGTTCAAAGTTCAGGAAATTATACCTTTGAGCAGGAAACTCCCCCCACAGTCTTCAGAGCAAGGGTTATAAGTTATGCCCTGGGGGCATATAAGGTTTTTATTGAAATCTTTGTCGTAGAAACTTGAAAAAGGGTTCATTCGATTGGAAATTCAAAGGGCAAGTGCCCTTATTAATTTTCAAAAGTGATTTAAAGGCAACTAACCACCTTCTCACGCCCATCTTTTCTACAAACATGTCCAATCAATATCTTCAAAAAAGGGCTAGAAAGCGTAGAAACTTCAAAAGGGCTCATTCAACTGGAAATTGAAAGGGCCTAACGCCCCTCTCATGCCCACCATTTTCGCAAACACATCCAATCAAAATTTTGAGATATCCATTTTGTTCAACGGAGTTGAAAGTTCTGGAAATTAGGTCTTTTAGGATGATAACCCCGTCAGAGCCCTCAGTGCAGAGTTATAAGTTATGCCTGGGGGCATATGAGTTTATATAGAAAGTTGTTATAGAAATTTTAAAAAGGGCTCATTTGATTGGAAATTGAAATTGCCCTTTTTAATAGTCGAAACTGAGTGGAGAGTAATTAACTCCCCTCTTACGCCCACCATTTCCCCAAAAATATTCATTAAAAGTTTAGAAATAGCCATTTTGTTCAACGTAGTTGAAAGTTCTGGAAATTATGTATTTAAGGATTACAAACCCCCCAGAGCCCCAAGGGCAAAGGTTGTAAGTTCTGCCCTGGGGGCATATAAGGTTTTTATAGATAGACTTGTCGTAAAACTTCAAAAAGGGCTCATTCAATTCGGAATTGAGAGGGCTAGTGCCCTTTGTAATAGTCGAAAGTGATTGGAGGGTAACTAGCCCCCCTCTCACGCCCGCCATTCCTCCAAACATATACAATCAAAGTTTTCACATAGCCATTTTGTTCAACGTAGTAGAAAGTTCTGGAAATTAGGTCTTTGAGAATGACCCCCCCTCCAACACTCAGGGCGAGGGTTGTAAGTTATGCCCTCGGGGTAGATAAGATTTTTATTGAAAGTTATGTCGTAGAAACTTCAAAGGGGCTCATTTGATTTTAAATTGAAAGGGCTAGGGCCCTTTTTAATAGTTGAAAGTGATTGGAGAGCGACTACCGCCCCTCTCACGCCCATCATTTTCCCCAAACACATTCAATCAAAATTTTGAGATAGCCATGTTGTATAACGTAGTTGAAAGTTCTGGAAATTAGGTCTTAGAGGATGACAACCACCCTAACAGACCTTAGGGTAAGGGCTGTAATTTATGTCCTGGGGCATATAAGGTGTTTATAGAAAGCGTTGTCGTTTCAATAAGGGCGCATTCGATTGGAAATCGAAAGATCTAGTACCCTTTTTTAATAGTCGAAAGTGATTTGACGGCAAATCACCCCCCTTCCACTCCCACCCACCCACGCCAACCCACCCATTTCTGCTCTTAAAATTTGACCGAATAAAAATAGCGTAAGTTTGTCTAAGTTATCAAAGAAAGTAAACAGATTTTTTTGCGAATGGTATCAAGTTTTCCATTTCAGGTCAACTAGAGAAGGTATGAAACTAAATTAAACAGTACTATTTGTGTCCAGATTTTTAAAAGGGTGTTTGTTATTAAAAATTGCTGAAAATTTTTGTCCAGCATAAAAATAGCAGGCCAAACTATAAAGTCTTAAAAAACAAAAAGATTTAAAGCATTATTTTCTTTTTTCCTGAAAAGACTATGTCAATATAAAACGAACAGAAATTAATTTTAAAAACTTTTTCCACAAAACAAGTTTTTCAAAGAAAAGTAAAGAACTCCGTTAAACAAAAAATGAGCAAAAATAAAATCAAATAATCTACCAAGCGTGAAACTATCACATATCAGCATCGATAAATAAATGAAACCCAAAACGAACAGAAATTACAATAATTAACCGAGTCAAACTCAAAACGAGCAGAAATTAACATAAGTTGGGTGCAAAACCCCTATGCCTTCCCAAGGCCAGAACAAAATTCTGCACTTTACTGAAAATATACAAATGAATGTGCATTGTCAGTTTAATATACATATACTGATGTTTAGTAATCAAAATGTTAATATTATTTGATTTATTAAAGTTGTAAGAGTAAAAACATTTATATTTTTTCAGTAAATTGCAAATTTTGCACCACAATCTTTTGAAATCTTCCTTACCTATAAAGGCCGCAAACTTGGAGATATAAAAGTTTCTAAGCCATTTTAAATAGCCGCACTCGTGGCACATTCAGAATATATTCCCGGAACTTCGTTATATGCAATAGCCTAGGTCTTGTTAGTGACAAAATCACAAAGCTCTACACAACTGCTAAACTATCAATATTTTCACTTACGCCTGACCATCTCTTACAACAGCCTAGTTGTAGAGCTTCTAATGCTGGAACCCTCAACCTTCTGAAGCATTAACTTCCGATCAGAGCGGTTCCTAGGGCTGGTGGTTCCCAGGGCAAAATTAGAGTGTCCCTCCTCCCGCCTCAAATTATAAGCAAAAAAGTTTTACGATCATGATGACAAAACCAACATTGGTGAAGACAATTTTTCTCTTTTTTTTTGCAATTCTCTTTTACTACATGCATTTGTGTAAAATTATCTGTGATGTAGATAAGTATCTTATTAGAAAATTAGCTTTTTTTTACCTAAAAGACGTTTCGATGGTACATGCAGTCGGTGGAAGATAAAGAGCGATTTTAATGGATTTCAAGATTGAAGGTAAAAAGACGGCGTGCTCGTGCTCTAGGAGATCAATCAAAATTATTTTATCAAGGTCGGGAGTCACATTAGTGTTTTTCCAGAGGTCATACCATTTTGCCGACTGATCAATAAAATTGTCCAAAATTTGACATACATTCTTCATCGATCCCATGTATTCATCTTTTTGCGTTTTTAGCAACATTTTAGGATGCAGTTTCAATACCTCAAATGCCGTTTGGTTCGTTTCAGAAAACCTTTCCAAGAAAGGTTCAATAATTTGGTGGTCGTGGAAGGGGTGTTAGTCGCCTTCCAATCACTTTCGACTATTGAAAAGGGCACAAGCCACTCCAATTTCCAACTGAATGAGCGCTTTTCTATGTTTCTACGACAACTTCTTCGATACGAAGTGCAATGCTCTAAAGGAAAAAATTAATAAATAATACATTGTTCCAACAGCGTTCTTATATGCCCCAGGACATAACTTAATACCCTTGCCTTGAGGGTTGTGGGGGAGTGTCCTCTCTTCACTTAGTCCCCGTTTCTTGTCTCGTTCTAGAGTGTCCCCGTTCTTTACTTAAGCAGCGCGATCGTACTGCCTATGATTTATACAACAACTTTCTATATAAACCTTATATGCCCCCAGGGCATAACATACAACCCTTGCCCTGAG
>JAQQPU010027160.1:0-11161 GCA_029168905.1 Artemia sp. Kazakhstan ARC1039 | reverse complement strand
AAAGCCCTCTTTTACCAGTCTCTTCTTTTGATCCTCCTTTTCTATCATATCCATCCTTCTTTTATCTGAGCTTACTTGCAATCGGTATAAATTTCTCTCCATGTCACATATAATTTTTCTTCTCGTTTCCTCCAGATTCTTCTCATCTGTCTCTGCCTCTAAGCTATCTAAACATTCAGTAGGTTCATGTGAATACTCAAAATCATGAAAATGTCCTTTACAAATAGAACAGTTGCAATAAAAGGATATTTCTAACTCAACTTGATCACTCATGTTATTACACTGCTAACTAAAAACTTAGTGAATTCTATTCACAGACTAATAGAACTATAGTAAAAATCCTTTCCTCATACTCCCTCCGCCACTAATATGTAACCAGCTCTCTGATTGGCTGAGAAGAGGGATGTATCCGACTCGCTGATTGGCTGAGAAGGAGACACGTGATCTAACTGTTTCCCGTTGTCGTATCAATAAAATTCCCAATCGTTTACGCAATCAAGTTCTCGGAAATTCACTTCCCCCTCGATTATGCAATCAAGTTCTCAGAAATCCATTTGCCCTTCGATTACGCAATCAAGTTCTCAGAAATTCACTTCCCCCTCGAGTCCTAGATCAATAATGACTCTATCGCGTGCCCAAAACAACAACAGCAACATCGACCTTGGAAATTTAGGTCATTGACTGATTACGCAATCAATTTCTCAGAAATCCATCTCCCCTAGGGACTCTATGCCAAACAACAAAGAAGCCATGTTTGTTTCTTAATTCCCCGACTGCTGACTCTAGACTGACCAGAAAGGAAAGTTGGCTCGGAAACAACAACAACATTGACCTTGACATTTGCCTCGGAAACAACAACAAATACTATTGCTGGATCATAACATTCGCTGAGAGCGTGCACTTACAACAACAACAACAACATTGACCTTGACATTTGCCTCGGAAACAACAACAAATATTATTTCTGGATCATAACATTCGCTGAGAACGTGCCAAAAACACACCTGGAGAAAGAGACCATGAAGAAAGAGGTCATTGACCCCATTAACCACGTGTTCTCCCTAGGGAGGCTATGCCCATATATGGACTCCCCGTGGGAGTAGCACCCCCATCTCTACTGATACATGGGATTTGATTCAAAATGAACTACAGATGTATAAAATAATGTACCCTTGCCGTAGTTTTGTTTTTCTAGGGGACATCAATGCATATACTAGTGCAGAGGACGAGTTGCAGGTTGTTATACCCCTTATAAAAAAAAACCAGGTCAGAATGTTTGTTTGGAGAATCATTGCGAGTATGTCATCCCTATTAGGAAAAGTAGGGATAGGTCTAGGAAAGTAAATAGATGGGGAAGGAATTTAATAAATTTTTGTAAAAAGGAAAGATTACTAATTATGAACGGAAGGTTGGAAGGAAATTTTGGTATGGGTTATTTTACGTGTTATAATGGGTTTAGTCCCATTTTTATTGATTAAATTTTATGTAGTTTTTTTTTTGGCCCCGGGCGGTCGACCTCAGGATCCTAGAGTTGGTCGGATCTGACAATTTGCCAGTGAGTATTAAGCTGGGAGCGTGTATTTGACGGCTTGAAAGGGTGAATGAAAGGTCTACGTCTGAGAAAAGGATCCGTAAACCAGTTTGGATAGCCAAGGAGAAAGAAGAATTGGTTAAAATGGAACTAGAAAGTGAGGATTTTCAGAATTATTGCCCTTTGATTTTGAATTTTTCAGGACCAGTTGAATTGCATCAAGCTGTTTCGCTAATTACAGATAGAATTTATGAGAGCATCAAGCCTCTATCTCAGGATTAATTAAAAAAAACTTTACGAAAAATACGTTTTTCAAAGAAAAATAAATGCCATTTTAAACTTAAGCTCAGCAGATACAAATATCTGTTAAAATTCAAACTCAAAAGGACCAGAAATTACTATTAAAGAATAAATGAAACACAAAACAAACAGAAATTAAATAAACAATCATAGCAAAAAACACACAACAAGCAATAACATAAATGAATAAATAGATCTTAAAGCGAGTAATGTTTAGATTGAATATGAAAATCAAGCTTAAAACGAAAAAAAGTATTTTGCTTTTGAAGTATAAATGAAACTTAAAACAAACAGAAATTAAACAAACAATCAGTGCCAATAAACATACAATATATGCTAATGTAAATGAATATATATAAATCTTAAAACGAATGAAACTTAAATCGAATATGCAAATCAAGCTTGGAACGAACAACAATCACTACAAACAAGAATTTTGGTATCACCTCCTTCTCTCACTGTAAAAGTCTGAAACCTACTGCGTCATTGGCTCTTTACTGAAAACCAATTTTATTACAAATATCTTCTTTTGTAATTTAAATTGAAAATAAACATTAAAATTATAGTAAAACTTTGAACTGACGAGCTTTCAACAATAAAAATTATTATACATCAAATAATCAGTTTAATTTATTAGTTCTTTCTAAAGTTGTTCAAGACGAATATAGTTTCACTACAAACAAGAGTTTGGATACTGCCCCCTTCCTTCAAAGTAAATAAAAACAAAAAGCCTACTGCGTCATTGGCGCTTAACTGAAAACGAATTATATTACAAATATTTTCTTTTACAGCATTGAAAATAAAACTAAAATTACAGTGAACTAAATTCTTGAACTGATTGATCTTTCAACAATAAATATCATTATACATCAAATATTCAATTTGATGTTGTCTATACCTTCCAATACTGTTCAAAACCCATATAGTTTCCAGTAAAGCGTCAACGACGCAGTGGGTTTAGACTTTTACAGTGATAGAAGGAGACGATACCAAAATTCTTGTTTGTAGTGATTTTTGTTTTTTAAGCTTGATGTGCATATTCAATTTAAGTTTCACTCGTTTTAAGATTTATTTATTCATTTACATTAATATCTATTGTATGTTTGTTTGCATTGATTGTTTATTCAATTTCTGTTCGTTTTAAGTTACATTTATACTTCAATAGCAAAATATCTTTTTTCGTTTTAAGCTTGATTTTCATATTGAATCTAAGCAATAATCACAGTAAGATCTATTTATTCATTTATATTATTACTTGTTGTATGTTTTTTGCTAAGATTGTTTATTTAATTTCTGGTCGTTTTTGGTTTCATTTATTCTTTAATAGTAATTTACTGTCGTTTTGAGTTTGAATTTTAATAGGTATTTTTATCAGCTGAGCTTAAGTTTAAAATGACCTTTACTTTTCTTCGAAAAACTTATTTTTCGGAAAGTTTTTTTTTATTAATTTTTGTTCGTTTTTGATTTCAAAAAGTTTCAAGTTTTGAAAATTCCTTATTTCAAAATCAAAATTTAAAAAAATCAAATGTTCATCAAAGTATCAAAACTGGTATCAAAGTAACAATATCAAAGTGAAAAAATGGGTTTGTGTCAACTTCGGAGTTTTCATTATCTGATGTTTGAACTATTTTTAAGCAAATGGCTATCTCAAAATATTTATCGGATGGGTTGGGGGGGAAAAGGACGTAAGGGGGGAGGGGATGATTGCCATTCGGTCTCTTTTGACTCTCTTAACGTGAACTAGAACTTTCTATTTGATCCCTCTCTGAAGTCTATACGAGCATACCTACTATAAGAGCCATATATACCCCCAGAGTATAACTTAAAACGCCTGTCCCTGGGCCCTGGGGGGCTGTATCGACTCCGGAGTTTTAATATCTTATGTGTGAACCATTTTCACAAAATGGTCACCTCAAATTTCTATCGGATGGGTTTATCCATCCGATAAATCCAAATCTATGGAGTTTGGGAGGGGCTAATTGCCCTCCGATCTTTTTTTTATTCTGAGAAAATGAACTAGAACTTTTAATTTCCATTCAAATGAGCCCTCTCTGAAGTTTATACGAGCATCCCTTTCATAAGGACCATATACGGCCCCAGGACATAGCTTACAATGCCTGCCCCCTGGCCCTGAGGGGTTGTATCGACACCGGAGTTTTTGTTATCTGACCTTTGAACTATTTCAAAAAAATTGCTATCTCAAAATTTATATCGGAGGGGCTTGGGGAAAAAGGGTGTGGGGGGGGGGGGGCTAGTTGCCTTTAAATCTCTTGACTCTTAAAAAGTGAAATAGAACTTTCAATTTCCTATCAAATGAGCCCTGTATTAAGTTTATACGAGCATCCCTTTCATAAGAACCATACATGCCTTTAAGGCAAAACTTAGAACGCCTTCCCCCGGGCACTGGGGGGTTGTACTGACACTGAATTTTGTCTTAACCGACCTTTGAACTATCTTTAACAAAACATCTTTCTCAAAATTTTCATCAGTTCATCAGTTTTTCATGTGTTTAGAAAAAGAAGGTGTGGGGGGGGGGGCTAGTTGAGAAAAATTAAGCAGGAAAAACAGGGCTTTAATTTTGATAAAGCAGTGAAAAATTTCAACAATATAAACAATTAATTACACAAACACACTACGAATATTTCGGCCCCACATCCGGGAACCTTTCTCAAGGGAAAAAAATATTTCTGAAATTACATCGAATAACAACATACTATGCACACAAAGCGAAAGAAAAAAAGAAATATAGATAAATAAAAATAAACAAGTAGAATCAAAACTCACAATATTATAAAGCAGTGAAAAATTACAACAATGTAAACACTTAATTAAACAAACCCACTTTGAATATTTCGGCCCCACATCCGGGAACCTTTCTCAACGAAAAAGAAATATTTCTTAAATTAAATAAAAAAAACAACATACTAAGCAAACAAAGAGAAAGAAAAAAACAAAAAAAATAAATATAAATAAATAAATAGGAATCAAAACTTATAAAGGAATCAAAGGAATCAAACATTATAAAGCAGTGAAAATTACAACAATTTAAAAACTTAATTACACACTCCGAATAGTTTTGTCCCAAATCCGGGAGCCTTTCTCTACGCAATAAAAAATATTGCTGAAATTATATCGGGTTTTATCAAAATTAAAACCAAGTTTTTCTTGCTAAATTTTTCGTAAATATAAAAGCAGTGTGGTCTAAGAAATTATTTACGTCTAGCCTACGGGGGCTAAGTGCCCTCGGATCTCTTTTGACTATTAAAAAGTGAGCTTGAACTGTTAATTTCCATTCAAATGAGCCATCTTTGAAGTTTGTACGATCATCCCTTTCATAAGAACCATATATGTCCCAAAGCATAGCTTACAACGCCTGCCCCCGGTCCCTGGGGGAGTTTTGTTATCTGACTTTTGAAATTTTTTTAACTTATTGGCGATCTCAAAATTTTATCGGATGTATTTGGGCCAAAAGGGGCGCAGGGGTGGGGCTAGTAGGCCTCCAATCTCTTTTGACTATCGAAAACTGAATTAGAACTTTCAATTTACAATCAAATGAGCTCTCTCTGAAGTTTTTACGAGCATCCGTTCCATAAGAACCATATATTCCCCCAGGGCACAAATTACAAGGCCTGTCCTCGGGTCCTTGGGGGGCGGGGGGGGGGCTGATTCCGTCCCGGAGTTTTTGTTATATGTTCTTTGAGCTATTTCTAAATAAAATGGCTATCCCAAAATTCTTATCGGATGGGTTTGAGGAAAAAACGGCGTGGCGGGAAGGGGAGCTAGGTGCCCTCCAATCCCTCTTAACTCTTAAAAAGTGAACTAGAACTTTAAATTTCCAATCAAATGAGCCCTCTTTGAAGAATATACGAGCATCACTTCCATAAGAACCGTATAAGCCCCCAGGGCATAACTTACAACGCCTGCCCCCAAGCTCTTGGGGGTGGTTTCGATACCCGAGTTTTTGTTATATGATCTTTGAACTATAGCTATATATTTTAACAAAATAGCTATCTCAAAATTTTCATTGGATGAATTTGGAAAAAATAGCGCGGAGGGGGGGGGGGCTGGTTACCCTCCGGTATCTTTTGACGCTTAAAAAGTGAACTAGAACTTTCAATTTCGAATCAAATAAACCTCTCTGAAGTTTATACGAGCATTCCTTCCATAAGAACCATATATTCCCCCAGGGCATAGCTTATAACCCTTCCCCTGAAGACTGTGGGGGGGTGTCCTGTTCAAACATATAATTTCAAGAACTTTCAAGTACGTTAAATAAAATGATTCTCTCAAAATTTTGGTTGGATGTATTTGGGGAAATGGTGGGCGTGGAAGGGGTTTTAGTTGCATTCCAATCACTTTCGACTGTTAAAAAGGACACTAGCCATTTAAATTTACAATCGAATGAGCCCTTTTTGACGTTTCTACGACAACGCTTTCTATAAAAACCTCACAACCCTTGCCCTAAGGGCTGTGGGGGTGGTCATCCTCAAATACCTAATATCTCGAATTTTCAACTATGTTGAACAAAATGGCTATCTGAAAATTTTGTTTGATGTGTTTGGGGAAAAGGTGGGCGTGAGAGTGGGGCTAGTTGCCCTCCAATCACTTTCCACTATTAAAAAGGGCACTAGCCCTTTGAAATTCCAATCGGATGACTCCTTTTTGAAGTTTCTACGACAAAGCCTTCTATAAATCCTTATATGCCCCCAGGGCATAGCTTATAACCCTAGTCCTGAGGGCTCTGGGGGGGGGTTCCTCAAAAAAATAATTTATATCTGGAAATCAACTCCGTAGAACAAAATGGCTATCTCAAAATTTTGATTGAATGTGTTTGGGGAAATGGTGGGCTTGGAAGGGGTGATAGTTGCCTTTCAATCACTTTTGACCCTTAAAAGATCACTAGAACTCTTGATTTCCAATCTAATGAGCCCCCTTTGAAGTTTATATGACGACCCCTTCCATATGAAGTGCCTCTGGGAAAATAAATAAATAATAATACATTTGAGCCATATGGGCCTTACTATAGGCAACGCTATAGCGTTGCCTGTGATAGGAAACATCCGGCCAGAAAATATGAGATTTTTTGATGAGGAATGTAGGCAAAAAGGGAAGAGATGATTAGGGTTTTCAGGCTACTTAAAGCAACAGACCCGTTGGATCAGGAAACGAATTTGCGCAGGCTAGCTGAGTATAAGAAATTAAGGTCAGATTATAATAGGGTTAAAAGAGTCAAAAAGAGAGAGAGAGGCGGATGCAAATTAGTGAGGAAATTAATAGAGCTGGTGGTGTGAATAACCCTAGAGAGTTTTGGTCGGTAGTTAAATGTTCGATCAAGGGTCCAGTAATAAGAGGAAATATCCCGGCAGTTGAGACGTGACCAGATTATTTCGAAAAGAAGGATTTAGTATATGTCAGGGCGAATGAGTCGAATGGTTCAGACGATAGAGAGTTAGGCGTAGGGACGGTAACATATCCTTTGAGAAAGAATGATTACGATTTAATTAGGCCTGTATCTCAACAAGAAATTCGGGATCAGTTATAAAAGATGAATTGTAATTTGTTTCCAGGAGTAGATGGTATATCTACGAAGGCCCTGAGGTTCGGAATGGCAACTTTAATACCCATGTTTGCCGCAAATTTTCCGTTTGTAGTAGAGAAAGCTTGTTGGCCTCAATCATGGGACATTTCGGTAACAGTGCCTCTTTTTACGAAAGGTAATAGGAACTTAAATTCAAATTTTAGGTCTATCGTTAATGGAAATGTGGTAAGTAAATTGTTTTATAAGGTTCTGGAATTTAGGCTAAGACATTGATTATTTAAGGAGGAAACACTTTGCCCGATGCAATCGGAATTCAGATCGACATTCAGCACTGTTGACCACATTTTTACTTTGGATATACTGAGAAGGAAATATGCTAGAGCGAAAAATGGTCGGCTATTCGTAGCCTTTTTAGACCTGAAAAGTGCTTTTAACTTGGTAAATAAGAGGTTGTTAATTGAAAGGTTGTTAGAAATTGGCTTGCCGTCTTGTTTTGTAACAATAATAGCAGATATGTATCAGAGGGTGAAATTTGTTGTGAAGGTTATGGGAAATTTTCTAGGCTGATTACGTCTCATGTGGGTGTGAAACAAGGATGTAATTTATCTCCTAAGCTTTTCTCCTTGTTTGTTAATGATTTAGATTCTTGTATAAATGTGGTAAAGTGATTTTATGGTTGTAGGGTGAAGTTGTGGTTGGTGCCTTTATTTATACCTTTACAGGGGAGATAAACTATGGGCCTAAGGTAAAAAAAAAAAAAAAAAAAAAAAAAAAAAAAAAAAAAAAAAAAAACTGTCGTCCTAATCCAGCAATTGAGACAAATGTGCACTTGAACGAGGCTTTTACCTTACCCATCTATCCAACTACCTAGGACCAAACAGTATACCCGAACCGTCAACCAAATAGAAAAGTCCAAATCCATGCAAAGTTGTCATCAATAAATGTAAGTCATTGTAAATTTACCAGCAAAAGCACCTTAAATCTAGCAAAATATTTCCAAGTAGAACCTTCCATTTAGGGCTCATCAGAAGAAATACCACCTGCCTTAACGGGTTTCGAGGCTTTACATTCTTTACCCGGCACGGTGGAGCCTCTACCATAAGATCTATATGATAACCCTATGTCAGATAAAACTTGTGAAATACATGCATACTAGTCAAGCTATTAAAAATTACATACAAAAAGTGTTTCAATTTTTCCATAGTAAAATCCCAGAGGTCACTGAAAGAGACCATTCTGGAACAAATGAAGACATGTCCAGATGTATCTTTTATTGGTATCTGGAACCAATTACCAATTTAAAGATCCTCAAGCTTGTTTGAAAACCCCTACAAACTCAAACTTCCAAAAAAAAGAAAAGCGCAAGAGAAATCATATTACAATATCATTCAGTATTTCTTTATAATTTTTTGTATATTTACTTAAAAGTTCATGATACATGAAACTAAATTTTTTGAATTGCCAACTGATTTTTTTGGCAGAAAAACCTCTTAAGATCAGTTTTTCGCTCAGCTTTTTACATCTATTTTTAAAATCTGTCTAATTACTGCATATTTTTGCATACCTAAATAATTGGGAATAATAAGCCGAATAAGTAATATTTGAATGTATATTACTTTCAAGAAATGGAAAATTAATTACTTCAAAATTAAAATCATCCGTTTTATTATATAATTTAAAAACTAATTTATTATTATTTGAAATATTAATATTTAAATCTAAGAAATTGTCGGAGTGTCCCATCCCATAGCTAGGCTCAAGAATTAACTCTTGTGGATAAATATTTTTTGAAATCTCAATAAACTCTGCGCAATTTATTACCAAGAGATCGTCCAGATATCTTTTATTATTTGAAAGGTTATATTTTACGTTGCTTGGGCTATTTTTATTTATCATATATTCATATTCTAATTGACTTAAAAACAGGTCTGCTATGAATGGACTCGCATTCCCACCCATAGGAATACCTACTGTTTGTTTATATAAATTCCCATTAAATCTTATAAATGTATTAAATAGAACAAATTCCAATAAATCGCATACCATATCCAAGCTATAACATCTTGAATTAATAGTACTTCTAAAGAAATTCGTCCATCGGGCTTTTTTATTAAAAGTATCAATTTTCAAAAATCCGATATTAGACAAAAGAAAAGATTTCTTTATCACCATTTTCAATTTTTCGAATACTAAATTTAGTGACAAATTTGTATACAAAGTAGTAAAATCAAATGAATCGACTCTTTTAGCTGAAACATTCGCCAAAGAATCTATCACTTGTAACGATTTATTAACACTCCAATATGGGTTAAAGTTAGAAAATTTTTTAATTCCAGAGCAATATGCTTTAAATTTATTTCTAATTTCTCCTAAAATTAAAGATAGATCAGTAGCCGCAATTCTGGTTGGACACCTTGCTGCCCCAGCAATAAAACGTGGTTTTGGTGGATTTTTATGAAATTTTATCGTCCAATATAAGAAAGGAAACTGTTTATCATTATCATTTATTTTAATATTGAAATTTTTCAAAATTCTTTCTTCTATATTTTCAATTAAACTATTCTCCTCCATATGGGCCTTTTCGTATGTATTTGTTGTTTGTAACTCTTTTGATAAAATATCACAATAGAGTTTCTGACAAATTATGGCAAAATTATTGCTAGCTTTATCAACTGGTACAATTATAAATTCATTCTGTATATTAGCAATTGCTTGTTTCATATTGGCATTATAAAATATTGAATTTTTCACAGAATCTGTTGGATTAATTCTATACATGCTATTTCTTACACTAGTCAAAATCAAATTTATCCAATTCTGAAATCTATCTTTAGTAATTTTCTCCTTCTTGCACCAATTATCAATAAATAAGTTTAAATCATTCTTTAATCCCCTAAGAATATCTGCTGGCCTTATGCGGTAAGAAAGACAGAACTTAGCACCCATTTTCATTATATTTTGAAGGTCACGATGCTTTATAATGAACAAATCCCCCGTTACAATATGCTCATAAGTTTGATCCACATACGGTAAAAATTGCTCACAATTACAAACCGGTTTCCAATTACTCCCCCTGTCAAGTTTTTTAAGTATTGAATTATAGTTAAAAATCATTTGACCAATTGTTTTTGAAAATTTATATGTTAAAATTGGACTACCATTATACACCAAATTACATGGAAGGGCATTCTTTACTCTCCGCTGGTTTAAAATTCTTGGCAAATTAATATCTTCTATTTGTTTAGAACAAAAATAATAGACAAATATAATCTATTATCCTTATTTACAATTTTATCAGATTTATTATATTTTGAAATAAATTTTGATTTAGCTAAAATGCAAACTGCATCATAAATTAATTTATTTTTTGAGTTACATGTTGTACTACTTTTTCCAATCCAGAATACTTTTATTAAATTATTCCTTGATAACTTATTTAAAGATTTTATTAAACTAGTCATTCCATTAGTCTCAAATATGTGACCTAAATCGATTAAAAATGCATTTAAATCTAAATATTTCTTTTTATTATTTTTCCTATGTCCTCTTGATCGGTTTTTACGTTTAGTGGGGCAATTAAAAGAAGGGTGCTCAGTTAACCCATTGATACAATTAGCAACTACATTCGACATGTCTCCGTATTTCGCAACTCGATCATTTAGCCCAAAAGGATACGCGGTACCCAGAGCATGGATCCAATACCCTTCTTGTCTGCGTAATTTATTATTTTTTTCTTCTTTAGTATATATATATATATATATATATATATATATATATATATATATATATAT
>JAQQPU010027159.1:0-11162 GCA_029168905.1 Artemia sp. Kazakhstan ARC1039 | reverse complement strand
AGTGTTACAAATATTTATTTTAAAGTACTGGTGGATTCTGGTACCACGATTGATATAATAAGCTCAAATGTGTTCAATAAACTACTGGTAACTGTTAAGCGACGTAGTAGTCTTGGTAATCCCAATTTAACTAGTACCACGGGGCATAAATTAGAAGAAAAAGGCTCAATTCGCCTAGAGGTGGCCAAAAATAATAGAATTTTTCTGACTAAGTAATGAATTAATGAATCTATTAAATCCATAAAATCATTTGGCACACTCCAAAAACAGTACCTCTCTTACACAGTATTTGATACCACATGCGTTAATGTCTTATTTTTTCTTTTGTATCTTATCCTCTTGCTCTTCTTCTTTGACTCTACCTCTTCTCAGTTCTTTCCTTTCCAATTCTTTATCCCTCTCTTATGTTATCAGCTCTCCCCTTTTCATTTCATAGTGTGATATAAATTTGTTTACCAATATCAGGAGTGACTCACACAAGCATTGCTTTGAGTCGAAATGTTCATGTTAATTGTTTCGTTTGTTCACTTATTTAAAAATAAAACGTTTATTGATTGATTGATTGATAATATGCAAAAACTTTCCATATGAGCCAATAATAGGGGGTTATTTTTTTTTTAATCCAATAAGGTGCTAGTGGATGTTGCCAACGATAGATTCATCTATCCAACTGATTCTTCTCCCCGACGGGCGGAGAAAGAGGACGCACCAGTGAATAGAATACAGACTTTTGTTCTTCATTTCTCGTCTCGTAGGAGAGTAAACGCAAACAAAAAATTGATTGAGTCTATAAAGACAAAAAAAGGGGAAATGCAACATTATAGGCAAAAAGAAATTCAGAAAATATCTGAATTATGGAAGGAGATGATAAACCTCAAAGCGAATCCCTCTCGACCAACGTTACTTGTACAAGACTTGCCGCAATAAAGCGCCAGTCTTAATTCAACTGAAAATAACTTTGAGGAGAAATACTACAGGTTTACCGTATGCAAAACAATCTCTCCTAAGACAATGCAAAGAATTAAGATTTCGCAAAAGGTTGAACCAGTAAATGACAAATCTGAAATTTATTTGCGTCTCCGTCAGGAGTCTCTGGGAATCTGTTATGTGAGGAACAGATTATATGCTATTAAAAGGGAGAAGGTTTTGTTTGAGTTACGAATACCCACGAAAATGATACGATTACGATAAAAAAGGGAACATGTCTTGTTGAAATACAAGTTATTTCAGAACGCGATTTAAATAAATGGAAAAAATCCGAAAGGAATTCAGGTAATAATATAAGTAACAGCCTTACCGTATTCCGTACAGGCATAAAACTTAGTTAATAAATCAAATTCATAAAATGAAAAGGAATAATATTATACGCCCCAGAGTAAACCCATATTCAGCTTCCGTGATTTTAGTTCCAAAGAAAAACAATGATCTTCGGCTCGTAGTGGATTATGCAGCTCTGAAAAAACAAGTGGTTAGTGATAAATTTCCCTACCTAGAATAGACGAAATCCTAGATTCCCTCTCAGACAAGAATAAAATTTTTACCTCCCTGGAGTTTACGCAAAAATATTATCAAGTAAAGATAGTAGAGAATGACGTTTATAAAATGTAGAGAATGACTGCATTTTCCACGACGGAATGTGGTTCTTACGAATATATAAGAGTACACTTTGGACTTAAAAAAGTTCAAGCGCGTTATGTCGGCCCCTTTTTACCAACGCGGATTAATTAAAATCATTCACTTCCTGGACGATGTAGTATGCGTAGGGGAAAACGCAGAAGAACATTTAGCAACATTAGCTAAGGTTTTTGAGATATTCAGAGAAGGCAACTAGACCCCCGCGAACCATAAAACAATTACAAGGATTCATTGGTCTGTCAGGCTACTTTCGAAAATTTATACGTAAATATACTCAAATTCCAAAACCTCTGACAGAGTTAACTAAAGGGAACCCCCAAAACATCACCTGGTCTCAGGAAGCCCAAACTTCATTAGATTAACTCAAGAAGGCACTCACCTCTGAACCAATATTGTCGTTGCCCGATTTCGAGAATGAACACTTTGTAGTCACAACGGATGCCTCAACAAAGGAATCAGGGCAATCCTTTCCAGAATAATAGGCGGTAGAGAGAAAATTATATGCTACTAAAGTCGAACCTTAACGCAGGATGAGAGCAATTATTCTGCCACCCAACTAGAATTACTGTCCGTAATTCACCACTTGGATAAATTTAGGGATTATTTAGTTGGCCGAAAATTTAAGCTCCATTCAGACTATAAAAGCTTGCAATACTTAGGCACATTAAAAAAAACTACAGGAATTTTAGCTAGATGGATAATGAAAATATAAGATCTAGATTATGAGTTTGAATACTTAAAGGGTAAAGAAAATGACCCCCCTGATTACATGAGCATATTCCCTGAAAATATCCCACAGGATACCAAAGTAGAAGAAATCAATGCAACATAACCACTGTCCCTTATCCTTAGCAAATATAAAAAGGATCCAGAACAAATACGAAATGTGTCTAGCACTTATTAACTATTTCTTGAACAATGACAAATTGCCTGAAAAATTAAAAGCACTCAGAAGGGAAATAGATAACTTTTATTATGATTTTGACGAAGAGATTCTTTGCAAGATTGTAAATTTTGAATAATTTTCATATTACCCCAAAACTTAGTAGTACCTGCTTTCAAATTCTTTCATTCGGATGCAGACGGGCACTTAGGAATACCCAAAACCTTTCAAAAATTAAAACAGCATTTTTTCGTTCCGTCGGCTTTGACTAAACTTAAGGATTTTATAAATGGATGCGAATCATGCAACCTGAGAAAAAAGTCCCCAAGCTTATCCTAACCCCCCAATGGGAAGAACCCCAGTAGCAAGATTCCCATTTGACGTTATCTCATTCGATTTGTATGGAACCTGTGGAGGCCTACCTGTTTTAAACAGTTGTCATATGTGTGTTCTCTTGATTATACACCATTTTTCAGGATTTACCTTCGCAAAGGTATTGAAAAATCAAGGCGCATACGCCACAAGCAAGGCGTTGACAAATTTGTTTTTGAATTTTGGGATACCAATACAGTAACACCCGATAATGGAAGCACCTTTACTTCCAAAGTAACTAAGGATTTAATGAGTTTTCTTAACATAGAGAAATTGGTAAAATCCCCTTATCTTCCACAAGCCAACGGAAAAATACAAAATCGACATAAAAAATTTTCGAATATTTTGAATATTTACACAAAAGACCATAGGAACAACTGGAACCAATTCCTACCATATTTAGCGAATGTAATCAATAGTGCTTATTCGGAAATAACTAAAGAAAATCCTTTTTATATATTTTTTGGCCGTGATTTCAAAATACCTTACAAAATATTATTGAATCGAGGCAGTATTACAATAACACGGAAGATTACAAACAGAAGTTAATCCATAGAATGAGAAAAACTTACAAGATAGTTAGGCAAAAATTAGAAAAATCTAAAATAAGTCAGGAAATGAATAACTTACCAAATGTTAAAGGAGGAATTAAATTTAAAGTAGGAGATTGCGTCTATTTAAAGAATGAGGCGAAAACCGAAGGCAAGAGACTCTCCAATAGATATTCCAGACCGTACAGAATAACCGAGAAGTATGATAATGATTTTACATTTAAAATCGCAAGTCCCGACACGGGTAGAACCTATAGTGCCCATGTTAGTAGAATAAAGAGACCCAAGTTTCCAGAGATGGTTGTGGCAACCCGTAATAACAGATTCGTCGGACGCGGAATATAATCCACCTCAGTCGAAATTAGCAGAATTCAAACCTTTTAACACCAAACAGGGTCACTTTGAAAATGATAGTGATGAAGAGAACCAATGAATTCTTAACCATGAGAAATTTAGTTGTCCCCACACGAAGAAACCAAATCCCGAGGAGACTCAAGAGAAACGAAACCTAATCCTCAGAAAGCTCAGAGGAATTAGATGATACACTTTCTCTGAAAACCCAATTTTCTAACACAAGATTTCCACTCCTCGTCCCCCCAAAAAGATTTCCGGACGACAAGATATCACCAACAATTCCAATAGAAAGACCCTTATCATTACAGGATGAATTGAATAGAGCCATGGAAGCCCAAGGAAACACGACAAAGAAAACCTCGAAAGAAAACCTCCTCCTGACAAATGACAAAGAAAACGTCCACCTTAAGACCCAAAAAAGAAAAATTTCGTGAGGCTATTGGACATAATCAATTCCCCCATAAAAACGAGGCAAAGTACATTAGCCTGGAATCCCCAAACTCCCGAAGACGTCCGTCAAGGAAAATACCACGACATAAACAGTATCCAAAGTTCAGCCCAAATTATGATCTTCATGGAGAGAAACTATGGTACAGAAGATGCCTCATCCCCCTGAAGGCATAGCGTTTAACCAATGGAGGAACCTCACGAGCACATTCGGCTCTTCAATCAAGCTTTGAGAAGAGTCAAATGTTTTTGCAAGCCGACTCTCAATTCAACTCCCCCGAGCCGAAAGTTCAACTACAAGAATCAGAAGATAAGCCTTCTACCTCCAGAGGAAAGGAAATTTGTGAAGGACAGGCATGTTCCACCCCAAAATCGCCAGGGTCCACTCCTAAGAACACTAATGTTGAATCATCAGAGGCCAGTTCCACAGAGTCCAAAAGCGAATCAGACCAAGAGGAACCAAAGGACACAGAGAAATAAAAACCAACCTCAGCAGCAGCAACTGCAAAACACGCAAAATTAAAAGGTCAAAGGTTCCTAAGAAAGCAATGTAAAAAGTTTGACCTTATATCGTTAGGAAAGCCTAAAAAGAAAGCCGCAAGAAAGTTAGGAAAAAGTTACCGCAAAGTCAGGTAGAACAGTTAAAAACCTGATAAATTGAGATATACTTAATAGAAGCTAATAGTTCTCCTTTCAAAATATTCCGCCAATCAGAGACCACGTTAACAAGTTACGCAGAAAGAAAATGTGAAAAGAATTGCCACTGACGGTAGGGAATTTGTGTACTCTCTTTGCGGTCAGCGATCGAATGATGCAATCAAATAATCACATTTAATCTTAGTCTAATACATATGCCTAATGGATTTCGGGATTTTGTGTGGGATTCTGAGAAATCAAGAATCTAATACATAATTTTTTTTGACTTCTTTGAGTCTTGGGTATGGACCTAAAAATTATTCTATACATATCCTTCAAGCCAGAGTGTCATCAACTGCTTAGTGATGAAGTGAATTTAAAAATTGAAGTTAAGAAGCAACCTCAGTCATGGGGAGTGTGTGCTCGACATTTACAACCAATAGTGTTTATTGTTCTCTTGGTTGGCTAGGATCTCGTACAGCAAATCTGACATGAAAAACAAATTACTGTCACAAAAGGGGTGTTGATCAAATCATGAAAGTAAATGAAAATAAATGAACCAAATTGGTTAGTGATTCAAGCAGTCTGTGTAACCGCTTCAGCCACTAATTGATCATACAAAATTTCTATCCCTAGCATCTTAAACAAATAGATATTGTCACAGTAGGACTAATCCACCAACAACTAATTATTCTTAAATCATAATAAAAGCGAATGGTGATAATGGACGCTACTTGGTTGTATCCGTGCCGGAATGTATATTCGTAATGATTAAGTTCTACCAGGTCACGCCAATTCCTGGAATAAAACTCCTAGGCAGAATCAAGAGTTCTTTGTAATGAGTAAACAACAAAATGTAACATATTGGAGTATATGGTACACATACATTGGCACACGATACTAAATAAGGTCTATATCTTCTATCTCTCGTAAAGTCTATATAATGTAATCTCTTGCGCCAAACAAGACCATACTTAATGTAATTACACTAGTAACCTAATGGATAAACGTGATAGGTTAAGACCTAGCGTGGCTTTAGATAACATGGTCAGGTACAAGACAGACTATTTGTTTAAGTATGAGGTTTAAATTTACTAAACATTTTCACGCCTTCATTGCTCAAGCACAGCCCCTCTCCTGTTTAAGAAAACGCATATTGCAGAGTTATAGCCACACAGTTGTACGTAAACAATAATTAGAAAGATGGGGAATGGACATGGCATGAGCGAGCGAGGACCTCTATACCCACTCGTTTGATAATGCCCTCCCCTTTACTTGGCTTACATTTTTTCTGAAGATTCCAGGTTTACATACTCTGCCGTTGGAAGACGTGGGGATCCACTCGAAATATACCATCATGATCATCTCTTGGGTATTGTCCATCTTGAAATATCCTTGGTCCTCTGTATCTTTCAAGCTTTATGACCAGTCTGGGGCGAGTTCTCATTCTTAAACAAGATTGCATGCTCTACAATATCTTGGGTTAGAACAGAAAAGTTCCTTATGATATCTTGAGCTGCTGTGTAAACAACGAATATTGCCGTCAACATTGTTATATGCATCCTTTTGGTTCCTAAAATTAACTTTTACATTAATGGACAACCAAACTATATAACAAAATTCTCAGAATTGGCGGCCTGTGTTCTCTGATAATAAGGACTGCAAATATTAAGAAGAAAGGGATATAACGTGAATCTGGACGATTAGCTGATTAGTGGATATTCGGGTATTCACGGATTATCGGGGTTGTGTATTCGCGGGTTATCAGATATGTTGATTAATATAATTCTGATACATATTCAAATTTGCAACTAACTTTTGTGCTTTTCAGGGGCCTGACAGAAATTAAAATCTCTTCTTCTTTTTCAAAAGCCACTTTGCTACATTTTCACAAATATGCAACAAATAACAAGGTTTATTAATCATCCAGTTTGACATTTATTAATCAAACTCATCAACAATTAACAAGGTTTATTATTCCTCCAGTTTAACGTGATTTCGCATGACGGGTTAATTAACGTTGTTCTAATCTAGTTTAACGTGATTCCGCACGATAAACTAGGAATGGTATTTGTGGTGGTTTCCAACATTGAGGATTCCAAATATTAAGAAGAATGAATCTAGTTCAACGTGATTTCACATGATTAATAAAGTATCAATAACCCTTACGGAAAATTCATGGAATACATATTACCTCGCTTGGCATCGTACAGTGTCGATAATTGGTATCTTTTTAGTTATCTGGTCTAAGCTGTGGCGGTTGGTTCTCTGGGGTTTTCACTTCGTGAGTTGAGTGCGTTTTATTGACATTTTGACGCTCTCCCTCCACTAAGATATGAGTAGACTTTAAGGAATGTTGACTAACCTGGTTTTCTACCTGAGCAGTGGAGCACATGGCTTCAGAAGAAGACTTATTCAAAGTGGAAAGGCATTGTTCAGTAGATGAAGTCTATAAATCTGGGATTGGGGATTGTACCTTCCCCTGTAATCCACAGGTAGGATCGTTTCTAAACATACCTTCCACGCGTGGGTTGCATGGAAATGTAACTTCAACAGTATATAACACTGCTATTCCTTTCTCTAGACTTGAGAAAAATTCTCTTTGTTTCAGTAACTCTTTATCTATCTCTGTTTTGTTTTCTTCAATCTGTTTTTCCAAATCTTCTTGTTGGAGCTTGATTATTTCTCTCTGCCCTTCCAGGTGACCAAGTTCTTGCTGTAAGTTTTGAAGCTTGATTTGTTCAGCAATTAGATTCTCTCGAACTGACACCAGTGCAGATACTACCACACTGGTTTGATGAGCTTCAACTTCTTCTTTGATATCTTACATTCTCGTATATAAGCCTTGGAGTTCCTGAAGTTTACCGAGGTAACTATTTCTTTTGCTAAGAACAGCATCACTTAATGACTCCATTTCAATCTAGATTTCTTCAGCCTTTCGTCTGACTTCTTTTAACTCTCCTTCAAGTAGTTTATTACTCTGTTTAGCTACAAGAATATCATTTATGTATTTTGCTTATTTTTTCTTTTGATGCATTTACTCTCCTGAGAGACTCAAAAGTAACTTTAATTGTCTCATTGATCTTCGACCTTTCTTTTTTCAGTTGAGTAATGGCTTTTATAAGCCTTGAGCGCCTCATGAACAATTGTTCCATAATTGTAATATCGGCAAAGAGAGGACAGTAATAGGTTGTGGAAGAGAGGCTTTACAGTCCTAGTTTGGGGGGTTCCTATTTCAGGGGCTTTTGTCCGACTATTATTCCAGTATCACCTGGAATAACATGATCTGTGATTCCAGGAAACTAATTTGTTTGTAAAGGTTAGTGATTAGTTCAATTCTACACCTCATTTAAGCTTTTTAACTAAATAATTTTCTTTTGAACATTTTGTCAAGATAAGTTCAATACCAATATTTGCTTTTATCATGATTTGAGAATAATTAGTCGTTGGTAGATCAGTCCTACTGTAACAATATCTATTTGCTTAAGATGCTAGGGATAGAAATTTTGTACGATCAGTTAGTGGCTGAAGCGGTTACATAGACTGTTTATAGCTATGATATTGCTAGCTATGATAGAGCATCGCTGCCTATATCCTTATATGCCCTTTTAATACCTGCATGCATATAGGTTTTTCGTTTAATTGAAACTCCTCCTAAATGTTCCCTAAAAGTTTCAAATTACTGGCATTAGTATTGTCAGTTACAGTAACCATAGAAGCAGCGTTAAATGAATAAACACAGTGTCTGGCTAGCTCAAAATTCACAACTTCTGAAGGTCTGAAGGTATTTTCAGAGAATATTTCTGTTGTATAGATGACAACTTGGCATCTGTATGCAGGTTTTCAAAAGGTCATATCAGCAATATCTTAAAAACAGTTTTGTGTAAAAATTAAAACTTACAACGCTTATTGTGAGGGATGTTGAACTAACCAAAAGACAATATTTGCATCATAATACTAATACTTCTACGCCTACAACTACTGCTACAATTACTATTACTGCTACTGCTACTACTGCTACTAAAGCTAAGACTACAACTATTAACTGTACTCCTACTGCTACTAATATATTTATTGGTGCCACAACTACAACTAATAAACCTAAAGGTATTAAGGCAAAAATTTTGGGCAATATTGTAATTACATTGAAATAAATCAAAACCCACTATGCCCATACAGGTTGTCAAGAGGACATGGTAGCAATGCTTCAGGGTTGGTTGATGGTATTAGGTTAAAAATTTCATTGTGTGTTGAAGGGGATGTTGAAAAAAAGGTGATATTTGCATACTGCTACTAATGCTATTACTGCTACTACAATTATTGCTACACATAATTACTGAACCTTTCAACAATGCTGAAAAAAATTGATGTCTCAAAACTTTGTTTGGATTTTCTTTTTTTTTATGGGAAATGATGGGCATGGAGAGGGGGAGGTTTCTCTCGAATCACTTTGACTCTTAAAAAGGGCACTGTAACTTCCAATTAAAAATAAAACAAGACCCATCTGAATTGAATACGACCACCCATTCCATAAAAACCTTATATGCCCCAAGGGCATAGCTTAAAGCCCTTGCCCCAGGGCTCTGGGGGGGGGGGGTTGTTCCAATCCTGAAAGCATTGTTATATGTTCTTTAGACCATTTTAAACAAAATTCCTATCTAAGAATTTCAATCAAATGCATTTGGTGAGAAGAGGAGTAGTTGGGTGGGAGGGTGCTACTTGACCTCCATCACTATTGACTCATATGAGGGAACTAGAACTTTCAATTTCAACCAAATGAGCCACCTCTAAAGCTTATACAACCATCCCTTCCATAAGAACCTTAAATGCCCCAGGGGCATAACTTACAAACCTCGCCCTTAGGCCCTGGTGGCTTGTATCAACCTCAAAAGCCTTGTTATATGATTTTTGGACTATTTTGAATAAAAGGGCTGTATCAAAATAGCTACTGGATACATTTCAGGAAAACACGACGTGTTTGCGTGTGTGTGTGGGGGGGGGGGGTAGCTGTGCTCTGATTACTTTGACTCTTAAAAAGGCAACTAGAACTTATGATTACCAATCCAATGACTTCCCTCCAAAGCATATATCACAACCCTTTTTTAAGAACCTTATATGCCCCAAGAGCATGACTTAAAACCCTTTCCCTGAGACCTTTAGGGGGGGGGGGTGTCTTCCTCACAGACATAATTTCCGAAACCTTCAACTACAATAAATAAAATTATTATCTCTATATTTTGATCAGAGGTGTTAAGGCAAATGCTGAGCATGGAAAGGGGGCTGTTTGCTCTAAATCACTATGACTCTTAAAAAGGGCACTATAAATTCCAATTTCAAATCAAATATACCCCATCTGATGTTTATACATCCGCCCATTCAATAAAAACCTTATATGCCCTGATAAAATAACTTACAACCCTACCCCGAGGGCGCGGGGGGGGGGGGGGGGGTTGTGTCATCCCTAGAGACATTATTATATGTTATTTGAACTATATTGAAAAAAATTGCTATCTCATAATTTCAATCAGATGCATTTGTTGAAAGGAGGAGTTGTAGAAGAGGGGGGGGGCTAAATGCCATCCGCCACTTTTGATGCTTAAAAAGGAACTAGAAATTCCAAATTTCAACCAAATGAGCCTCTTCTAAAGTTAAAAAACCATCCCTTCCATAAAATCCTTAAATACCCCCTGGGCATAACTTACAACCCTTGCCCCTAATCCCTGGGGTTAGTTTCAACCCTAAAACCCTTATTACATGATATTTAGACTATTTTTAAAAGATGCATTTCATTACAATACGACGTGTGGGTGTCTGTATGTGGGGGGGGGGGGTTAGCTGCCCTCTCATCACTTTGACTCTTAAAAAGAGTACTAGAGCGTCTGATTAACAATCCAATGAGCCCCCTCCAAAGTTTATATGACTACACTGTCTATAAAAACCTTACGGGCATAACTTCAAATCCTTGCCCTGAGAGCTGGGGGGATTTGTTATCCTCAAAGACATAATTCCCAGACCTTTCAAACACATTGAACAAAATGGCTATCTCAAAATTTTGATTGAAAGTGTTTGGGGAAATGATGGGCGTGGGGGGAGCGTCATTTGCCCTCTGATCACTTTCGACTAATAAAAAAGGCACTAGTCCTCTCAATTTCCAATCAAATGAAACCTTTTTGAAGCTTCTGCCACAAAAATTTCTATAAAGCCTTATATGCCCCAAGGGCACAACTTATGACCCTTGTCCTGAAGGCTATGGAGAGGGGGGGGGGTGTCATCCTCAAAGACAT
>JAQQPU010027158.1:0-10751 GCA_029168905.1 Artemia sp. Kazakhstan ARC1039 | reverse complement strand
GGTTCAATCTTTAACCCTGTCTCCCGTAGATGTGAATGTAATCTGTTAATTACATTCTGTATTGATATTAAATTGTCCGAAAATAAAAAATATCATTAGCATACGACAAGTGGATAATATCGATACCGTCAATCACATATGGGGGTAGGTACCCTGTTGCTGTTCTAACTGCATTATTAAATATGACGGGTCTAAGAACTGACCCTTGTTTTACTCCACGCCGTAAAGATATTCGGTCTGAAAGTCGCCCTCCTGAAAAAATTCTCACAGATGAATTACCAGACCAAACCGTCAAACACTGGCTTATAAATGTGTTCACTCCACTACGCAACAATGATTAAAAAGAATGGTTATACAACATACTATCAAACGCTTTTGAAATATCAACTCCACACACAAATAACTGTTTTTTAAAGTTATGATGATGTTCCAATATTTCTATTACACCACTTCGAAAACCTAAGTGATGGTCCCCCACATCACAGTTTGCTGATAAATATAGGAGAAAAATATTTTCAATAGTTTACTAATAACAGAACAGAGTGTTATAGGTCTATATGATGAACAATGTAAAGGATCCTTGCCATTCTTGCGTATACAAACAACTTTACCCTCTCCCATTAAAGAAGGGACATAATGCTGGATTACTATTACTTGATATAATAAGGTAAGATGTTCTAGCAGTTTTGTAGAACCATACAAAAGGTGCTCTGACAACAAACCATCTAGACCTGTGGCCTTTTCACATTTTAGTGATCTAATTTTAATCAAAACTGAAGATGGAGAACAACAATCTAGGTTTTTGTATGGGTTCAATTGAGAAAAATGCTTATATAACAGTTCACGGATAACTCAATTCAGTTGATGATAGGTTGGACGAAAATACTGAAGTAAAGTGTCCATACCATTGTTCCAGTGGGATTTGGCCTGATAAATCAGCTGATGATTGCGTTAATCTATTAACCTCTTTAAAAAGTAACTTTGGATTATTCCTAATTTTGGTTGATATATCTTTTACTTGTTGTTTCGTCCATGTAGCTACTAACTTTATATATTTCTTTTTTGTGGATTAAAATATTTGGAAAAGGGAGCCATTTCTCGGTTGGTCACATTGATCCCAAATATGATACCATAGTCGATGTTTCTCTTTCGCTTCATCCAACCCAGATATAACAGACCATCCCTTTTTTGTGTATTTTTACAGACTCTAATAGCAGGAACCGCAACGGAAGCTGCAACTTTCATAGCATGAACTATTTCATCATAATACATTTCTAATTCCAACGAATGAAATTTTTGAGACTTTGACAGGAGATGAAAAGGAATTCTAATTCTACTGAGAATATCATCTAATACACAATGTATGTGTTTACGTCAATCCTATCCCAAAGCTGTTTCTGAAACCATTGCGGACTACAACGCATATGACAAAACACGTTTAAAACAACAAACACTTCAAGGTAAGAATGATCACTAATCAAATTTTCATCCGATACTTTAACAAGAGACTTTTTTAACGATTCAAGATCTGAAATTATTGTCCAAATTTGCCACGCTACCTGAATTATGAACATAAGTGTAATTTCTGCTATTCGTTGCCCTTACATCTTTCGGAAGTGATGATGATAAGATCTGGGACCATGGTAAACTAGGAATAGTAACGTCAGTGTTAAAATCACCACAAAGCAAAATGAATTTACCAGACGCTCGTATTTTATGAGAAATTTTTGAGACACTTGCACATGCTTTAGCAAAACGTTCATTAGATTGTTCATTTCTGTAATTAGTAGGCTTATAATGCCACTAGAGGGTCGACCTCCTGTGATTGGCTTGCCTGCACAACAGAGTTAACTAGACCATTAATAGTTGATTCATGTCAATACGTATAGATAGATAGTGATAGTGATATATTTAATTAACAAAAAGTTTAAATACAAAAATCAATATGATTCACCGAAAACCAAACGGTTGTCGTGGGGTGAAACAGGTAAAAAAAAAAATAATACATACATGTAACATCATTCAAATACACTATAATAAGAAAGAAAGATAAAAAGAGAGAAAAGAAAAGAAAGAAAAAAAATAATAAAGAATAATAATAATAAATAATAATAATAATAGTACAGGGACAGCAACTACATACCATATTCATGTTGTGGGGTCGCACTCACAACCCAACAAGCAATTACAACTTAATTTAAATTAAATCAAATCAAGTCACCTCCAAAACAAACAAAACTAGAATTCATACTTACTTAATAATTTTTCTTTCAATTTTGCTTTAAAACCACAAAAATTTTATAGTTTCTTCATATCATTATCCAAATTATTCCATAAATTTATACCCTTTATATAACAAAAGAAAACGTGGACCTGGCAGACACTATAGGTGGAGTATAATAATCATTTTTACCCCTAGTATTTTGGTTATGTATATTCCATCGGCTATAAAACCAACCGTTAAAGTACTCCGGCAGCTGCTTCATATTGTATCTATACATAAACACTAATATATAAAAATGATGAAGACCCGCCACTGGCAATATCCTAAACTCCCTATAGACTTCTCGAACCGATTCTCTTTCTGATTTTCCTGATAATACTCTAATAGACTTGTTTTGGATAATTCGCACAGGACTAACAATTGAAGAAAATGTACCCATGTATACAGAAGAACAAGACAAAATATAGGGATGGATTAACGAAAAATAGAGAAGCCTAAGTATACTAATTGGAAACATATATTTAAGTTTACAAATCATCCCCAAATTACGCGATAGAATCCGGGATAAGGTTTCAATATGGGATCGGAAACTGAGAATCATCTATAATAATGCCAAGATACTTTACTGTCTTTTGACGAGCAATCATACCATCTTCATATGCTATATGCTGTATCCATGGATAATAATTCTATGTCCTCGAAAATATAAGAAAATTACTTTTAGAGGGGCTCACCTTTAGCTGATTCACTCTCAGCCATCTTGAAACCTCATTTAGCGATTCTCGTACACTCTCTAGGAGCAATCTCTCTGACTTTGCGATCACCACTAAAGAAGTATCATCAGCAAACATAGGCACTGTAGCCGCGCTATCCTTTTTGACGATTTCACTCATTCTTGGTTACAGTATCAGTCCCTACTCAGGTCAGAAGCAAAAGACAGCACTCTTGTCAAAGAAGAAGAAAATGAAACCGAGAAGAAAAATTGTCAGATCGAAAAAGGATTTCTTTTCTTAGACTGAAATGGCTTATCTACCCCACAAGGAATCTCATCCTAATGCCAACACATCTCTAAATCTCTTCAAGGCAGAAAATTTAGATGTCAGTCTAAAACATGGATACTATGAACAATTCTATTCACAACAAGAACTCTCTGAAAACATAAATTTTCAAATTTATTTCAATGAAGACTAGTTCATTGATTTATCATCCACATTTATTGATTTAAAATTTGTAGTGAGGAAAAAGTCTGACAATCTAGCTCCCTCCAACACCGATGGATTATCCTATGAAAATAACATACTGCACAATTTGTTTAAACAAATATGCATCTACATAAATGGAACATTGGTGAGCCCTAACAACAATCTATCAAACTATGCAAGCTATACACAATTTATGCTGATGAATCAAAAGTCCTATAAGAAACTAAGAGGTCTGGCAATGAGCTATGACTATAGATCAAATTTTGATACTGATGGTGAGCTCACTTGGGCAGTGAGCAAGGAGTATCATTTAGTTGGTAGACTCAACCATGAAATATTTAATGCATATCCAAATGGATGCCCCCCAATGTTAAAATTAACATAAAGTTACACTCGCTCCGTCCAATTTCATCTTGAGAAAAACACTTGATGCATCACCAGATACAAATGTAAGTCTCTGCTCGGCAATACTTCATGTACGAAAACAACAGGTTATTAGTTCTGTGGCTTTGGCAATGGAAGAACTAACAGCCTCTGGAAATAATATGAAACTGGTCGTTCCTCACACAATCACAAATCAACGTCATATTGCTACTGGTTCAAGTACCTACACCGATTCTTCATTTATCAATGGAGAAATTACTTTGAAACTTGCCTTGGTTTTTGTAAAAAGTGCCAGTGCCATAGGTTCGTGGACAAGTTCTCCACATAAATTTGAACTGTTTAGACTTTTCTCTCTTGTAAGTAAAGTAAATGCAATTCGTCTCTACAACTTATTCTTTGATAAATCCTATAGAACTCTATATGAATTGACAATGCAATCCCTGTATCGTGATTCTCAACTATATGAAAATGATATAACCGATACAATGTTCGCAAAAAGTCATAGTATCATTGTTTTGGACTTGTCTGGTACTCAAGATATGAGCATTGTCCGAACGGGTGCTGTACGTTTAGAGTGTACCTTTGACAAACCATTGACAGAGAGTGTAACATTAATCTCACTCAATTAATTTGAAACCTAATTGGAAATTACCCCGACGGTAGTTTCTATTAGACTTGGCACCATGAACACCAATCAAATAATCGATGCATTTAACATGGATCAATATGTGTCCAAATACAAATCCTATTGCGTACCCTCAGATTTCCTTGAATGTACTTATACTGCTAACAATACAATTATCATTGTTAATAGTAGTCCATCGACTGTGCAGACGGGGCATTGGCTATGCATCTTTCAAACAGCAAAGAATATAGAATTTTTTGATGCTCTTGGTCTACCATATATATTCTACTCACCTCACATCAAAAACTCCCTTGAAAGAAGTGGGAAAACAATTATTCAAAATCGGATGCGAGTAGAAGATTTATCAACCAAAAGCTTAGGATTTCATGCATTTCTATATTTATTTTTTTAATGTCGTGACTATACTTACAGTGAATTTCTCAAAGTTTATATAGACAATCCTCGATTAAAAGACTTTCTAGTAGAGAATGTCCTCTCAGACGTGTATAATATTGATTTTAGTGCCCTAAGAATAAAGTATGTAAATTTGTTTATAATAAAATATATATGCACTACAAAAAAGTCTTTTGTCTTCAATGTTAATATTTCTTCTTCTTCTTCTTCATTGTCATTTGGATCGTCATCGTCATCGTCGACAACGATTAGTGGTGGCGTATCGCTGGGAATCAACTTTTACTGATCCTGGCGTGCAAAGTCGGGTTCACATTCTCCACAATATATTGTAACTTCATTTTTATCAAATCTCTTTGTGAACTCAATGATACTATTACGATTCATATGTAAAATTCACATGTTTCTATCTGACTATTTGAATTGAAACGTGCTCCAAATTCTTCTTCCCAAAATAATTTAAATCCACGACGATACCAATCTCTTAGAAATAAACTGAAATGACGTTTAGAGTTTTTTCAATCATGGCAGGGTAAGTATTTTCCCAATGACCACACTTATCAAAATGACAATTGGAGCATAGATATCCTTTAGGATGAGTCACAAGTCTCTTCAAGACACGAATTACAATCCTTAATTTATATAGCTTATCCTCTATGCAATTTACACAGATTGCATAATCTATACTTTTCATTATAGTCATCAACTTTATTACAGTTTTCACATAATGATCAGCTGCCAAATCTATATAAACACAGTGAACATGTGTAGAACATTTTTCCAATGTTGTCCGTCTCACTGCCAAAAAGAAACTGACTCATGATCGATAAAAGGAGTGTCTTCTAGTAGTAGGAGGAGGAGTAATCAAGTGACATCACTAAAACTTAAATGAACGTCTTAAATGAATTTCTAGGTAGTGGTTAAAAGCAGAATCACACTGTCATTTTGTTCTTTCAATTGATGCATCAATAAATTGAGTAAATGCATTTGATCCACAACATAAAACCCTCATATTATAGTCCAAAGATGAAGGATCATTTTCCATGATAATTTCAAGAATTTTTTGGGAGAATATTTTCTTTCGTGCAATTAACATCTGAAATTCAACATTTAGATTCAAACACTTTTCCAACGTTACAAGATTCAGTAAGATCTTCTGTTTCTCAAATCCAACCATTTTCGTTCTTGACACTCCCACTACCAACTAAAGACAATCTAAAAATTACTAATTTCTACTTAATGCACAATCTTAACGCCTATTGGTCGTTCCAATAGAGAGAGCGGAGTAAACGATCAACTAGAGTATTTAACCAAAGCAAATCATTATACAAAATTTTTGTTGACAGAAATATAATAAAAGAATATATTTTCACTGTCTTTGCGTTAGGTGAGTCAATCCATTTTCCTCAATGTGCTTCATGACAGCATTGGATCCATGTTGTACTCTCGATATATGTATTATATTCACTTTTGCGGCAAAACATAATTGTTCATCCGACTTAAATTTACTTAATGATATAACATATCTACCAAACATCTCACCCCACTCAAATATTAGTCGGCAATCCTCTCCAATTTCAACTGCTACATTGGTAGCTCTTGTCTTCATAACATCACTGTCAACTCCTTCAAGGTGCAATATTGTAAAACCACTCATTTTCAAAATATATGAATGTTTTTTCCAACTTGAAACAATGTAAACTAATCAAATGTCTATGTCGAACTGAGATATTAACTCTACGTCAAACTTTTATATTAATGATCACGTGAGCAATAGGCCCGCTTGCAATGTTGGCATTCATACAGAAAAAATTCTAAGAAATCCTTATCATTCCAGAATGCCATGCCAGTTGGTTGACAGACTTGAAGTTTCCAATGCCCGCTAGTATAACGGGACAGTACACTTGCCGGGTTGATTGGCCGCTTGTATGGTGCGACAGGGCACCCGCCTGAATGACAGGCCCGCAGGAATGGTTGGGGGACAGGCCCACAAAAGTTATTAACGCAATACTACTGAGATGGCTAATTTGGTTGAAATTGGAAATTCTAGTTCCCTTTTAAGAGTCAATAATGATGAAGGTCAAGTAGCCAACCCCACTCCACGCAACTACCCTTGTTTTCACCTAATGTATCTGATTGAAATTGTGCGATGGCAATTTTGTTTAAAGTAGTCCATATAACAATGCCTCCAGGGTTGGCACAACCCCCCAGTGCCCCGGGGCAAGGGCTTTAAGTTATGTCCTGAGGGCATATAAGGTTTATATGGAATGTATGACCGTATTAAATTCATATGGGTCTTATTTAATTTTAAATTGGAAGTTATAGTGCCCTTTTTAAGAGTCAAAGTGATTTGAGACCCCCCCCCCCACGCCCATATTTTCCCAGGACAAATATCCAAACAAAGTTTTCAGACATCAACTTTTTCAGCATTGTTGAGACGTTCAGTTTTTATGCATAGCAATAGTTGTAGTAGCATTAGTAGCAGTAAGCAAATAACACCTTTTTTTCAACATCCCCTTCAAAACACAATACAATTTTCAACTTAATGCCATCAACAGGTCCTGAAGCATTCCTGATACGTCCTCTTGACAACCTGTATGGATATAGTGTGTTTTGATTCATTTCAATACAGCTACAACATTGCCCAAAATTTCTTCCTTAATACCCTTAGGTTTATTAGGTTAATACCCTTAGTAGGAGTAGCACCAGTAGTTATAGTAGTAGCAATGGGAGTACAGTTAATAGTTGTAGTCTTAGCAGTAGTAGTTGTAGTGTTAGCAGTAGTAGTAGTAGCAGTCAGGGATGGATCCAGGATTTTTTTTTTTTTTTTAGGGGGGGAATAGGTCTATCCGATAAACTTGCGTTAGGAGCAAGTTTAATTAACGCAATCTTGCGTTAATTCAGTAAATTACACTACTTTAGACTCCGTTAGGGGAGCGCCCCCCTGGATCCGCCACTGGGAGCAGTAATAATAATAGTAGCAGCAGTAGTAGTTGTAGGAGTAAAAGCAGTAGTATTATGATTCAAATTTTGTCTTTTTGTTAGTTCAACACCCCCCTCAACAAGTGTTGTAAGTTTTAATTTTACACACGAAACTCTTCCTAAGATATTGCTGATATGCCCTTTTGACATCCTGCATACGGATAGCAGGTTATCATCCGTACAACAGAAATATTCTCTGAAAATTTCACCTTCATACCTTCATAGGCTGTGGATTTTGAACTAGCCAGAAGACACTGTATGCATACATTTAATGTTGCTTTTACGGTTACTGCAACTAACGACATTAATGGTATTAAGTTGTAACTTTTAGGGAACGTTTAGGGGGATTTTCAATTAAACGAAAAAACTATATTCATGCAGGTATTAAAAGGGCATATAAGCATTAAAGGGCATATAAGGACATAGGCAGCGGTGCTCATAGCTAGGAATATCATTGATAATTTAAAGAAGCTAATTTGATTGAAAATTAATAGTTCTAGTACCCCCTTAAGAGTCAAAAGGGATTGGAGGGCAATCAGCCCTCCTCTTTAGATCGTAATTTTCCAGATACTTCCAATCAAAATTTTAAGACTGCCATTTTGTTCAGCATAACTGAACAGTCTAGTAATTATATCTCTAGAGTTGTTGGGTTGGTTGACTCCCCACAATTATTGCCCATTGTGCTTAAAAACTAATTGTTGCTTTAAAATTGAATCAAAACACGCTACTTGTATACTGGTTGCCAATAAGACCGCTCAGCAATATACCAAGAACGACTAAGGGTATTAAGCTCAAACTGTCGGGGCTACTTCTATTACTACTTCTGCTCTTAAAAATTTACTGAATCAAAAAAGTGTAAGTGTATCCAGGCTGTGAAAGAGCATAAATATAATTTTTTGGGAATGGTATTAAGTTTTATTGATCAGGTTAACTAGAGGATGTATATAACTAAATTAAACACTACTATTTGTGTCATGATTTTCAAAAGGGTTTATGCTGTTTTAAATTGCAGAAAATGTTTTTCCAGCATACGAATAGCAGGCCAAAATATAAATGCTTAAAATAAAACCGGAAAAATTGAAACTATTATTTTCTATTTCCCTGAAAAAGACTATGTAAATACAAGACGAGTAGAAATTAATTAAAAAAAACTTTTTCAACAAAATAAGTTTTTTTTAAAGTAAAGAGCTCCATCAAACAAAAAATGAACAAAAATAGAATCAAATAATCTACCAAGCATACAATTACCACAAATCAGCAACAATAAATAAATGAAATCCAAAAAGAACATAAATTGCAATGAATAACCGAGTTGAACTCAAAACGAGCAGAAACTAACATGAGTAGAGTTCGAAACTCCTATGCTTTCTAAAAGCCAAAATAAAATTTGCCCTTTGAAATTCAAATGAAGATGTATTGTCAATGTAATATACATATGCTGATACTTATTTCCTAGATTCTTAATTAATTTTTGATTTCTTGAAGTTATAAAAGTGAAAACATTAAAAAGAATTTTTTCAGTAAAGTGCAAATTTTATTTTTGCTTTTAAAAAGCATAGGGGTTTTGGACCCTTCTCATTTTAATTTCTGCTCGTTTTGAGTTTGACTCGGTTATTTATTGCAATTTCTGCTTATTTTGGGCTTCATTTTTTTTTAATGCTGATTTGTGGTAGTTTTATAGCCTACTTGGTAGATTATTTGATTCTATTTTTGTTCATATTTTGGCTTAATGGAGTTCTTTACTTAAAAAAAAAAACTTATTTTGTGGAAAAAATTTTTTAATTAATCAATTAAAAACAAATTTTCCCAACTAAAGTTCTTATTTCTATTGTCGGGCTGTGGAAGTGCGGGTACTTGATTAACCTATCCCCAGCAGTTTAAGATCTATAGGCTGGCCGGTACCAACACGGTTCTTCACACTCACTCCCGCTCTCTTCTGCACTGTCCAAAGAAAATGATGAATAACCCTCTTTTTTTTAATGACTCAAGTGTGCAATAATAATCACTAATAAATTTGTCTCTTCTTTAAGATATCAATAGATGCCTTAAAAATATTACTATCCACGTGTCAAGGCAAGCTAGAATTCAGGATTGCAGTGTAGGTATTTGGAATATTAGCCATGTAGCAGAGACGTTTAAGGGAGATAGTCTCTACACTCAGTGGCTGACAATCGAATAAGATATGCTGGTTAGTTTCATCAGTTGAGAAGCAGACCCGGCATAGAGGGGAGTGATGTAGCTTCCAATTAAATAACAAACAAATGAGAAGAAAGGCTCCTGATTCCAGATGGTAATATAGCACTGTGTGTAATCTAATATGAAAGGAGATAAAATCAATTTAGTGTGATCAAAATTAGATCTTTGCCTAATAATGTCTCGTGAATTAAGATCAGAGGGAGGACTTTCGTTTAACAAAGAAGCCTTGGCTGCCAGTAAATCAGCTTGATCATTATATTTGATGCCTTTATGGCTGGGAACAGGTTGGAAATAAATCTGGTTGCCTTCAGCCTGAAGGTTCAGAAACTGTTGTAATGTTGAGTAAGTCCTTATCAATGGCAATTCTATTAATTTTTTTCTAGCAACAGTATTGCTGACTTGGAGTCACAAAGGCAAAGAATATTCTCACCTATGGTGCTATAATTTATGAGAACATCAAGGGCTAGGCGAATGGCACATAATTCAGCAGATTCAGCTGACGAAATGGAAGATCCGAAAGGAAGGGCTGAAAAAAGATTAAGGTTCAGTGATGGAATACATACTCCTGCTCCAGCTCTCTCACCCTGGACAGATTCATCTGAATAGATTTTCTTGTGATTAGGGTGCAACTTCGAAATCTGTTTGGGTCCCAATCGGTCATAATGTCCCAATCTCATGATTGGGAATTTGGTTTTTATTTATTGGAATAAATTTTGCTTGACAAATA
>JAQQPU010027156.1:0-11164 GCA_029168905.1 Artemia sp. Kazakhstan ARC1039 | reverse complement strand
TGTTTATATATTTTATTTTGTTGCGCAAAGCGGTAAATTTTAAGTATTCATTTTTAAGTATTTATTTTTTTTACATTTTAAAGCGTTAATTTAATTATATTCATTGCGTAAAGAGTTAATTTATTTTATTTTAAATTGTTGCTGACCCCAGCGACGGACACCTTCCGTCCACTAGCCAGCTCAGAAGCCGGCTCGGTTGCTCGGCATGTTGAATTATTTATTTAAATATTAAAGACTTCATTTTTCTTAATACCATGGTGAGTTAAAGTCGTCGAATTTTCCCAAAATCTTATTGTGAATAAAAATTTCTTAAAACGATTAATGGAATTTGAAGTATCACGAGATATTTTTTTGAATAGCACATCGAGTGGGCTCGGTAAGTGTATTAAACGAACGCACCTTTTCACACTATGGACGATTACTTTCAAAATGGATCTAGTATTGAAACGTGCTTATGAAAATATTAGAGAGGAAGGAAGTTTAAGTTCTCCCACTACACCTGCTCAGGCTACCAGAATTAAAAAGAGGCTAGCAAAAGAGTATTTACAAAAGGAACCCAGTTATACTCTTAATCAAAATCATAGGACTAGAGGTCGTGAATATCGAAACACTAAAGCCTTTTACCCCTTGCATGTATTACAAGCAGATCTTTTGACTCTCTAATGGGGGGGGGTTTCTTTATATACTATTGGTAATGTTATTTATACCATAATTTGCAGGGGGGCCTCGTGTAGCGGGGAATTAAATCAGCGGTTCAAATGGGGAGCATCTATTTATGGCCATACTGAGTCAAAATCAGATTGAAAGGATTCAGGTTCCTTAGGGAGCGGTTGGAGCCACAAGGACTAATTATCTTGAGAAATACTAACATAAAGAGACAAAATTAAGAAAGTATTGTATTTATTTTTACTCACATTAGTGGTACAAAGCTGTTACAGGAATATCAATAATATACGAACATCACTTCACAGTCATGGACACTAGGGCAATATTATAATCTGGGGCATATACAATGCAATAATCAGAACACTTACATTCAAATTGTTTTCAAAGAGTCACTGTAAACTGGCTAAAGACTGGTTCTAGACTAGTACCGGATTCTTTCTACACTGCTTCTCTACTGCCTCCAAATTCCTCAGTTCTAACCAAGTGTACTGTCCACCTTCACCCGAGGTTACACTCAGGCATTGCTAAAAGTATGCTACTTGTATTCCTATTGGACCGAGAGTAGCCGAGCGTATGTTATCTGTATCCCCATTGGACTGAGAGAATACAATACAAGTTGTGTAAAATACAATTTGATTACATTGTACAACATAAATTCTGTTTTTGAAAAATGCAACTTAATTTTGCTAGAATGTATTGTATCTTTTGTAGTATGCCAAATTTCATCTTAAAAATAAAGCTTTGTATTATTATGAACAATACAGTTTTTTAATTACATTTTGATTATCTTTGGTGGTCTGCTAAATTCTAACTTGAAAAATACTTTGAACAATGTAACTTAATTTCGCTAGAATACATTGTATCTTTCGTGATCTTTTGTCTACAAAATTCTATCTTTGAATTTTCTACCACCTGTGCCACGATGTTTTAATTAATATTGACGGTTCAGTGATTATGATTTTAATTAAGTGTTTATGGGAAAGATTTTATAAAAGATTTTGTATACTAAATACTGTTAAGATTAATGGCTCAGTGATTATGATTTTAATTAAATGTTACGTTTGTTTTGAAATAATTTTGAAATTGGACGATTAAGCTTTACTCGATCTGTGGGTTACTTGAATTTTAAGGTTCGCATTTTGGGTGATTTTATTTTACAAGGGTAACTTTAATTTGGAAGATTTGAGGTTTTGAATTTGATTCCGTTACATATCATCCTTCCCATTGTTAACGATGTCCTCATCGTTGTGTTTACTACTTCTCTTTTTTATCTTTTTAAATTTTGGTCTCGTTTCATCATAGTTAATTACTTTTTTACTTGTTTTTTGCACTTATTATTTGAACTAACTTATGTTTTGCAAGACGTAAATTATTTTTTTTTATTTTACATTCCTGATTGCTTTATGTGACTACATATAAGAAAACATTTCTTAATAGTCCATCACCTATTCACTCTATTTGGCGAAGGGGCCAAAGAGTTTCTACTTACTAACGCATTTGGTTATATGATTATATAATTATTACTTTCCTCCACCTAATGCTAAAATTACCTTCACCTTATATGCTAACAATTCTACATGTTTTTAATTAATTAAGTTCTGCTTTTGCAATTATTCTACTATTTGACAGGGTACATTTTCACTACTTCTAATACTAGATTATACTTCCACCTGACGCTATACTGGTACGGTAAGTAACTGATTTCTAAGAGCATCTTATTCAATCAAAATTTTAACGCACTGATATGTATGAATTAAGATAATTTGCAAGACGAAAGTTTGACACATTAATATCTTTTAACTTAATATCTGATTGTAACACTGGGATAAGGTAAATTGCACTTGTTTTCATCTGTTTTGTGAAAAGTGTCTCAATATTCATTAAAGTTACAACTTAGATACATAAGACTTCAGACTTACTTCATCATTTTACGTGTCTATAATACTCACACACGTCGTCACTTTATTTTAGGCTTTCGTTGAACTAATTACTGTGTCGGCTAATTGTTTATGGTTTGTCTTCGTGGTGTTTCACCTTTTGGCACTTGTTGCTTGGGATAAGCGTTTATATTGTCCATAAATATTACTACTTGCACCAAATTGTCCGTGCGTGGTTTGTCACGTTAAATACGAGGGGTTGATGTTACAGAGTTTTTGAAATGTTTACTAGGTGCATAACTCTTGGGGAATTGATTACATGAAATGGGTATCTTAATCGCTGGGATGGGTATCTCTTCTTGGGCACTTTTATCTTCGGGAAAATCTAATACTCGTACAGTCTGTGTTTCCCGTCCATTGTTCACGTTTAGTCCTTCTTTTATTTGGACTATGGGTTGTGTTACGTCATGTAAGGGTAACTATTGTTGGATCAAAACTTGATCTCAGGTTCTATGTTCAACGCAATGTCTTGGATTTTTGTTTTAATGATACACCATCATTGAGGTATTAATCCTGGGAATTAAAACAATAATAACTGGTTGATTCTCTTTTCTGGACACTTCATTTTGGGAAAAGTTTAGCACGTGATTGATTATAATAAAACAGCGATGAGTTTCCCCCTCTTTAAACTGCAATTTCCAGATGAGGAACCGTATGATCTACTAACGTGTAAGGGCATATACCCGTCCAAGTATTACAGCTCTGCCTTGAAGCTAAGTGAGGAAAATTTACCGCCCTTCGCGAAGTTTTATGATTCACTTCGCGAACGACAATGCACCACTGCTAATTATTAATATACCTAGAGGGTTTCGGTTAAGGGAAGGTGCATAAATGGATGGGATTATTGTAAAATTTACCTGGCAAGTGATGTATTGACGTTGTTGAACATTGTCTTTAAGGACACGGACGAAACTCTTGAAAAATTTTAGTTAGATATTGGGTATTATTTTGCAACTCCTCATTTGGTGATGGATTTAATCCTTAAAATTAGTAGAGCTGCAATAGTTCTGATTGCTGACGTGAATGAGCACCAATTTGTAGAAAGATCCATAAAATGAGGGTATGCCCCAAGGGCATAACTAACATAGGGCAAAGTGTTCCAGTGAGCTATTATACTCTTATTATTTTTCTATAATAATAAGAAAATAATTTTCTATAATAGAAAAGCTTAGCACGTACAGTTAATATTTCCCACAAAATTGATTATGTTTGGTTCTGCTTCTCATGGAGGATGGTTTGGTTTTGCGACATCTAATAATGATTGGATAGGGTCAAAACTTAAAATTGGGATCTTGTTCCAACATATTGTCTCTGGTTTGGGGCTTAAGATATATAATCTTTGAGGGATTAACTCCAGGGTTATTCTTGGTCCTTAGGATTTAATTTTTGGGACCTTACAGTCAAAGGATTCTTATTTGATGGATTTTTATGCAGTTTTACGACATGCTTGGGTCGGGGTGGTTCTCTAGATAATCATTGGTTCATTTCTATATATATATATATACGGGGTCTTTGGTTTGACGATATTGCTTGAGGTAATGTTACCTGGTACTTGGCTTTTATGATTTGGATCGTCATCGGGGTTTTGTCCTTAGGGATTTTCTTGGTGAGTACTTATTGGTGGTTAAACGAATGATGAGAGTATATGCTACTAGGTTGTATCTTTGTTGCGTGCTGGTATACCATGAATGAATTTTTACTGATTACTCCGCTTCCTAGAATATAATTATATAGGCAGAATCATATGCTCTTTACAATTACATAAGTTAAAACACATAAGTCAAGACGCAAAAAAAATACAAGTCAATAATACATAATTTATACCCTATTGTACAGAGACTATTGTTTGAAGTAATAGTCGCAAATAGTCACACTAAAAATATTAACTTAATATGGGTAAGGTTAAACTTGAAGATAAAACGAATAAAAGTAATTTTCATGCTTTTTACATGCACATTGCAGCAGCACTGGATTACTGCGAGATAAGCTCAGTAATCCTAAGAAAAATGATTGAGTATACGAAAATATAACACGATACGAGAATTTCAAGATCTAATGACTATATATATGTGCATTTGGCAAATGCTCAGTATTTCATATATTTTAAATGTTACTCAGCATTTAACTACTTTTAGCATTTAATTTTTCTGACTATCTAACTGCACATGAATTAGGTTACATGGTTTTATGAGAGGCCTCGATTTACTATAAATTTTCAAGCCTTTACTGTTTACGCGCGTCCATGCTGCTTAATAAATGCATACTTTATCTTTGTAGCTGCATGGGAAAACGCAAACAATAGATAGAGATTTGGGACTGGACATGGCACGAATGAAGACCTCTACTCCCATTTGCTCGTTCATGTCCTTCCGTATTTTATGGCTTAAGGGTTAGGGGGAGTTCCGGGTTTAACTTTTGCATCTTACTCGACTCAATGTTATCTTTCTTTGCTCTATTTCTACGTGTTCTCATAATTTCTCCGTAATTTAGGGTCAATAGCATTCTTGTAGTCAGAGAAATCATGAATACTAAGCCTATCGTCAGGAGCATATTTCACCAGAAATTTGTTGAGAATAGTCCGTATCTACTTTCTACATACGTCAATCTTTGGTCTTCATTAGTAAATAGGGGAATTTGAGAGTCTAAAGCTTCTATTATTTTTGTTAGTGGTAAGGTTCCCTTGACATTCTCTATTTTTGACCATATTGTGGCTTTTACCTCCTCGTCATCAATATTAGGAATGGTATGTGATAAACTGACTGGCTTGAAATTGATCACCTTGGGGCTTATTATATTCGTGGTCGTGGTTATCAGTGGTGTTTTTACCGTGGCTTCTTTGGTTATTAATCGACACCCTTCTTTTATGGTTATTGTTCCCATATTTTGTAATAGTAATTCAGTTCTGTAGCTTGGATCGATTCTTTCTGTGTTATTATAACAAAAGATGGTCCCAACTGTTTCTTTTGGGACAGAAAATAGCCACAGATCATTTTTAAGATGAATAAATATTTCTCGTTTTGCACTTCCTACTAGCGCTTCGCATGAATTGGGAATTTCTTCTTGTTGAGTTTCTTTTAAAAATATATCTAACATACATGATCCAGATATTACGTTATATACACGGGCAGGGTTAGTTGGCATACTAGGTTTTTGAATGCTACACACTCTTTAAGGTCCTGTGGGTTAGCTAAGGCATATTTCCTTCTATCTTGATCGACTAGTAAGTATTCCGCTTTGGGGGTTATATTCATGAACGAATTAGTTCTACCTATGTTGGCAGGGAATTTAAAAATTTTATATAAATCATATATAGATAGCTGATTTATTAATGGAATTGTTACAACTGCAAATAGTTGTTCGTTTATTTCCGTGCTGTGAACCTTTAGTTTGGTGTAATGGTGGAATAGGTTTGCTACTTCTGGCTCTGTGGGTAGAGGTAGACCAAATGTTAGATGTGTTTTTATTTCATCTAAGATACTTTTTAGGTTCGAAGGGTCTACAAGATCGTAGGATAAGGTTCCTCCCGTAAGGGCAAATAATGCGAATTCAAATTTGCTAACGTCAGTTGTGAGGTTGAGCAATGACATTGTCACTATGTCGAGTGATACCATGGTGAGGCTCGAATCGGAAATCATACGATCCACCTCGTTCTTCAAATAATTTCTTATATTTACTGTCTTTGAGATTTTCTTTGAGATTGCCTCAATTTTGTCTCTTTGATAATTGGCTATGCTGGCTTGTATTTTTTGGACATGTAAGGTCACGTTCATGGCGTTATTTAGTTTTCTTACGTTTTCCCTTAGGATTTCCAGGTCTTCTTCAGTTGATAGTCAAAATAAGCGTGAAGCCAATTCTCCTACAATTGGTATTAGACTAGCTGATCTACGGTATTTTCTTTTCGAAAGAATACCTCGAAGATTCTCGTGGTACTTTGTTTTAACTTTTGTATTTCTGTATTGAACAATTCAAATATTGCCTATAATCTCTGCCTATACAATATTAAACAGGATTAGTGAATTGATACTCTTAGGGTGTTTTTCTCATTTAGTTCAGGTAGTGATTCGATTTCAATGTAGTCTTTGTTTGGCTCGTCGGCCATGGCCAGTCTGGCACACGTATATTTACCGTCTATTGTCCAGCATTTTTTGGGTATGTATATTTCTTTCTTTTTATTTTCAGGTATTTTCGTCTTCCTATCCGAATTGTATCCTTGGACTAATATAGTTTGTGTCTCAGTATGCAATACTGGGAGTCTTGCTCTTAAGTTTTTATACATCTTGCCGAAGGAGTGAGTTTTTGTGAATGTTGGACCCGTGGACCAAGTCCACTTTGTAAATGTCGTTGGTTTCAGATGCGTCAGTGTGACTAATTTCTGTTGCGCCACTTTTTTGAGTTTGAATAACTCTGAACTTGCATTAGTTGTGATTTTCGTTATTGAGGGCTGTATTTTTTCGATTCTTTTCTCGGATTTGGGGGTGGTTGTCCTGGTTTCTTTCCGTGGCTTGTCGATATTTTCCTTTTTTTCTTTTGGTGATATTTTCTAAGTAACATTGCTCGCTGTATGATCTTGCCATAGTTGCCTGAGGTATGTCCATATGCTTGGTAATTCATTCAACAAGGCGTAATTTCCATCGTAGAGTATATTTTTTTCTGGAAATAGTCAAGGGAAACTTGTGGCAGATTTAATCGTAGTATGTTCGCTCATGGAACTATCCACGCTATTTAATGCTCTCCTTCTTCGGCTTTCTTTTTTGTTAATTCCTAGAGCCTTATCAATTTTTGCCATTTTCTTGTCGAAATCTTCTATTATGAATTTCGATTTTAGTTTAGGAATAATGGGGGGGTAAATCTCCTTTATTTTCCTTGTGGTGCATTTATTTTGTTGATTGCAGGCTCTTGCCCGATTTTAAGAATTGGAATATAGAGTCCTCTAGTTCATTAGTATTTTTCTCTAGTCTTATTACTTGTTGGAACAAGGTTTCGAATGGTTTTGGGTCCATTTTCATAAATATTTTCCAGGCTTTATGACTTGCGAGCAAGGAATTCTCGTGTTTAAAGATTATTCCATGCTTTACGATATCTTGGGATATGGTTTGGGCAACGAAGATTGTCATGAAATTTGTTAGCCACATCTTTTTTTTCGTTGTTTCTGGAATTAATTCGTTATTAAACATAATATGGGTGAAATTCTTATGACTTTTAATTGAATGGGAATTTAAATTCCTATTATTTATAAATTCTTTTTCGGGGAAACAACAGGATGAAATTGAGATTCGTGATGATTGAATTAATTGATTTCTTATGGTAAACACACGGCTGATTCTTTAATTGGGGGGTAGTTATTTGGATGGTTTCATTCAAAGATTTTTCTTTTAACTCAAAGGGTGTGTGGGTCGACTTTGATTTACATCGTACCAAATTATTTCAATAGCGAAAGTTTTCTTAATTTTTGGTTGCTTTTAATTTTGATTCATTTGTTTTTATTCTTTTAAATATAATTTCTTTTCTTTTCGCCCTATATATTACGCTTTTTGGATTGTAAAAATATTATTTGTAGTATTTTATTTCTTGGTGTGGGTCGTGTTGACCCTGATATTTTACACAGTTTGAATTTCCCTCAATTTTGTAAAATAATATTTGTTTTCTGCATTTGTCAAGAAGCAATAAATCTGTCTGGCATGGACCTTTAACGAACCAGTACCGAACTTTATATTGTTTTTGCAACTTTCTAATTTCATGTTGTATATATAGGAGGTACTTGCCCTTTCTGCCGTTATACTTTATACCCAATTTTCCTCTCGCGGGTCGATACTTGGGTGTATTTGCTAAACGTAGTCCGAAGCCATATGATCCTATGTTGTATTCCCTTAAATCATATTTGACATCCCATTTTTTCGCGAAAAATTCTTCCCCTGATTTATTCACAACAAGGATGGCTGCAGAGTATATCATGTTTTCTTTTGCAAGCTTGATGGCTATAAACTCTGTATCAATAATTGCCTTGGTCATATTTCTGAAATGAAAGGTAATTTCTATTGACTTTTGTCCAGTTAATTTTTTCAAGATTAGTTACAATCATGGTTTACTCTAGATCGAGGTCAAACTACCTTTTTGCCGGTATTTCCTCATACATTGGGTACTTATTCGTTCGACATAATTCGATGCTTCTAAAGCTCCATATTAACCAATAATGAATATCTACTTTTGAATGGAATGTAATGCAACTTCAGGTTGAGGTTGAACTATTTTTTCACCGGTGCCACCTTGCACCTGGCTATTTGTGTATTCAAACGTAATTCGATTCTCTAAAGTTCCAAACAGGCTTAGAAGTATTGAGACTTTCGAGAAACTACCTTTTTCTGTCAATTTATTAACGATGTATTTAAATCTTTTGATATTCACTCTTTGATTCATAGTTTTATAAATATTAATACACTACTAGATTATTCATATAATGCACTTTTTAAATAATAATAATCAATCTACATAAACATACACTTTAGATAATACTGGAGGGCTTTTCTATTATTATTATTATTATTATTTATTTATAACCCGTCATTACAAAAACACAAGACAGAGTACAATAAAGATAAAGAAAAATAAAAAAGAAAAAAAAAGGGACAAATAATACTTCAACGGATACAAACGAGAAAAACACTAAACTGACAAGAAATAAGAAACATTTTTACACTTGACTACTGCTTGAGTAAACTATGCCAGGGGTGGTTACCAATTTTACTGTTAAAACGGGATATCTGATTTTCAATTATAAGAGTGGGATCTGCCAGTTTATACCTATTAATGAGGTATGTGTTACGTGTCCAGGGGGGGAGTCTTAAAAGGTACTTAGCATATTTAAAAAATATTGCTCGAAGTTTCTGTTTAGTGGTGCATGGAAATGTTCGCCAAAAAGGGCTCAGGTATAAAAAATGGGGCAATGCTAGTGCAGTATACAGCCGAGCAAGGATAAACCGGTTGAAGCTGAACTTCGTTGCAACCAATCTGCTGTATGCAAAACCGGTACGTTTTTCTAGATGTTGAATTAATAGCTGTCGTGTGTGTCTCAGCGTTTTACCAATCGGTAGTCCAAGATAAATGATGTGATCTGCTGGCTTAATACTTGTCTGTCCAAGGTCTATGGTAGGCGGGACTTGGTTTTCGAGCCAATTAAACAGTAATACCTCTGATTTTGCGGCGTTAAATTCTAGGCCTATCGCAGCATATTGCTTTTGAAAAATAGCAAAATTGCATTCAATGCCACCAATATTCCAGCTCATATTTAAAATATCGTCAGCATAACAAAAAAGAGAAAGGTCAATACCATTCAGAACACACGTTATTTGGTAATTTTCCTGTGCTGGAAGAACACTGTTATTAAAAGCCGGGGCAGAAGTAGGAGCACCTTGCCGGGCGCCTTTTCGTGCTGGGACGGTTGGGTAAATTTCACTTGTATTCTTCTCGGGCGAAACAACTTTTATTTGTGCCTGGAGGTTTTCATACATGTCCTTTAATGACATTAAGACATCTCGTTGGACGCCTCTCTTTCCCATTTCTAGAATAATTTGGTCGTGGATAAGGGAATCAAACGCACGCTTGACATCATGAATACCAATCGCGACCGACTCGCCTGAGCTTTCAGCGTCAATAAGGACAGAAGCCACGACGCTTAGCGCATGGCCACAACCAAGACCAGGTTAAAAGCCAAATTGGGAGGGTGGTGCATAACATTTCTAATTTATTTCTTTAATTATAAGTAGCTCAAAAATTTTGCAAAAAGTTGTTGATATAGTAATGGGTCGAAAAGACGTACATTCTTCCAGGGGTTTCCCCTTTTTTGGCACAGGGGTAAGGGACCCTATGCAAAAATTACTGGGAACCACACCTTGCACAAAAATCATCTGAAAAAGCAGGGCAAGGTGCTGAATGAGCATTGAAGATGGGTTTTTTAAATGGAGAGCAGAAATTCCATCAGCACCACGTGACTTTTTCTTTTTAATGCGACGGAGCACGTTCTGAACCTCGGATACCGACACAGTAACGTCAGAACGGTCGGTGCTTGATAGGAAATTATGCAGCACTGCCTTGTATTTTGCGCTAAGAGTCGGACAGGGGGATTTAAATTCTTGTTCGAAATAAGTTCTCCAAGATTCAAGGGAAATTGAAGATGCAGCAAAATTCGGCTTTCTTTCAGAAAGAGTCTTCCATATAAGGTCAGGATTTCGTAGAGCATCTTCAGAAGACTTAGCAATTACATTAGACCGGTGGAGAGCCAATTCTTTTCCAAACTTTCTTTTTGTAAGGAGTCTAACGGCATTTACAACCCCAATTCTCGGCCGTCCACACTCCTTCCAAACAGAAAGCCAAAATTTTGCCTGGTTGCATGCAGTAACTAGGCCAGCATTTTGCGACCAACCTGAAACTTGCGTACCAGTCTTAATTTTCTTTATGGGAACAGCAGCTTCCTCAGCTGAGCGAAGAGCGTGTGTAATTTGGGTGGCATATATATCAAGTTCAAGTCGGGCCTCTTTCGGTTCAATTCGTCGTGACTGGATCAGAAG
>JAQQPU010027154.1:0-11164 GCA_029168905.1 Artemia sp. Kazakhstan ARC1039 | reverse complement strand
ATATATATATATATATATCGGACCCTGTCAATTTGTTCCAGTGCCTATAAGTAAAATTTATCTGATCACTACTATCCCCATTAATCGATTCTGCAGGGGTATTTACTACCATGCACTGATTACCTACACTGTTTAGCAACAAAATAAGCTACCAGCATCCTATTATACCGTCCCAACCAAAACAGTAAATAGCAGCACCTTTGCCCATCATGAGCCTTACTTCCTGCCAATGTAAATGAAAAAGTTTTCCCTAGTAAATAAATTCTATATCACCTAATTTCCTGTTTCCTACCCCCCTAGGATAGGAATTTCTGAAAATCATAATTAGTCCTGTTTGAAACATCTGAATTCATCAGTCAAGATGTCGATACGACAGTTTTTTTTTAAAGTTGTAGTATTCCAAATTACAATTTTCATATTATCATAGGATTTTTATATCATATTATTATACGACAGTTTTTTTAAAGTTGTAATATTCCAATTTGCAAATCATTCAAATTATTATAGCCTAAGGAAAAGCAATGATCTCAGAAAAAGCGCAGGATGGGGGCCAACACATCTTCTCAAGTCTAAACAAAGCCCTTAAACCGGCTTAGAACTGGACAGCAAGGAATCCCTGGAACCTTCAGTTTAATGAAGGGATTATGCAATCCGGGGCCCACCTTGATCTCAACAAGGTTTTCCCCACTTCGTGATGCTCATCTATCAACAAGAGTCGAAATCCTACCAAACAAATTTCAAGCGTATTACCCTCGTCTCATTATATGTTCATGCCTACAGGTATTATGCTACTAGAGGGTAAGCAACCTATAATAGATAACTTAGTTAGCAAAAGATTTTTCAGCAAAAAAAAAAACAAAAAAAAAACAGACCAAACCCAGAAGAATTATCAATAAATCAGAGGTCACCCTGCAGTGCTGTTAGCAATTACAGTTTTGGTTAAGAAAACTCGAGAAATGTCCACTCTGATGCTATTACGAGGCCACACACTGCTGGGACCACAGCACTGTTTAAAGGAGAATTTTTTTTCAATTTTTTTTTGTTTATAAATTGTCACATATACTCTGTAGAAATTTTTCCATTACTAGAGTTATACTAGAATTCAGCTATACTAGAGTTCAGTCTAATCCAACCATACGTTTCACGGTTTGGTTCAACTTGGATACTGAGAAGTGAGGATGGAAACAGAGCGGATTTTTTAAAGTGAGAACAAACATTAAAAATTACAGAATCGTCTTTTTTATAATTTTTTTTTATTTGGAGATACCCTACAGGAAGGGGAGGAGAATCGTTTTTCTTGCTCCTATGTGGTCATGCGGTCCTGTATACATCTTACAACTGCTTAGACAAATAATCGTCGGGTTGTAAGTCGCAAGTACTTACTGGTCAAGAAGCTCGTATAAGAGTCCCGTCTTTCTTAAAATTAGAAGAAATGTTTCCTTACAAAAATTGACAGTAGCAATTTTCTAAGTAAATTCCACGGCTCAATGAAAAAGCTTGTTTATAAAGCTTATGTTTGAGCTGGTTTTCTGTCACATTTCATTTGAATTAGGCTACTAGGCAAAAGCATTAGCTACAGTCCAATACATACCAAGAAATCTTTTCTGTGCTTGAAATTGGAAATATGTGTTTTTCTGTCAGGGATTTTCTCACATTAAAACATTAGTGCTTCGGTATTTGGATGGTAATCGGTCATTCTTGACCTGCTTTTCCGTCACATTTCATTGGAATGAGACTATTAGGCTAAGGCATTTGTCCTCTCTGGTACATTCCGGAGAAATATTTCCTACATTCGAAATTAGAAATATGTTTTGTCTACTCAATTCTTCTTGCAATATTATGTAAGTACTTTGGCATTTTGATGGCCATAGCGGTCTGCGTAAATCTTTGTGACGCAGTGATGTGAGGCATCAACGCAAGTGCTCTGGTTCCAAATCCCAGATAAATTTCAAAAATTATTGTTTTTACTAGTAGTTTCCTAAATACATTCTTGCGATTCTTCTAGTTTCTCCTTTCTCACGTCCCTAAAATGTTGTCTGAGTAGACTGGACAAATTAGGGCTTCAAAATATTTTAGGGCCTAGTTGTAACTATAAAAAAGCCTAACTAGAGTCTTTGGCCAGGGATGACGGCTGATCCTCTTTCTCTTGGTAATAGGATAACATTTGAAACTCTAAAAATTAGAGAAATTTTCCAATTTACTCAAAATTAAATAACTTTTTTCTCTGAACAAATCATTTTTGGCACGGTTTGTAATGAGAATAAAAAAAATTTACAAGAAAAGATAAATAATGAAATTGTCAATAATAATAGTAATAGGTCAAAACAAATACCGTTCAAGGGGGGAGGGTCTTAAACTTAAGAAAAAAAAACATTTTAACATTTAGTTTCAACTCATCCACATGCCCAACATGCCCACATATTATCAGTTAAGGCAAATAATTTTTCCATTTAGACAGAGGAAGGGTAACTAACTTCATGAATAGAACTAACTTCATAGTTTAAATTGAGTAAATAAATGTGCGACAAAGTGAATATTTCAAAATATAGTATTGAAGGGTATGTTTTAATGGCTGCAATTTCTCCAGAATTGGGTTACATATCACTTTGTTATGGTATTGCACCGTTCTCTTTATTAAACTATTCTTAGCAAACAAAATGTCACGCAGATAATACGCAGTATTTGGAAGAGCAGGTCAATTTCAACGCAGGTAAACACTGTTTATGTACAACTATTACGAAAAGAACAAAAAAACATAATTTTTCTCGTGAAAGTAAAAACGATGTTACACCTCGAAATAAGTAGAAATTACATATTTAGCAACGCTAAAACTTCAAACATGTTGTCTATATGTTACCCTAAATGTGAAAGGGATGAATTTTATTGTCTCACTTAAAGTAATTAATCCCTATCTTACGCTGAACAGAATATATTCCCTTTTTTAAACTATATATTTGGGGTAATTAGAGTTAATTTGACTAAGTATATTCAAATTATAACCCTGTTTCACTTTAAAATGATATAATCAGAGAGTGCCGAAAAAAATTATCCCCACAAATTTCCCAGCTATTAGCTAACAATTCCAAAATTTTTAACTATTCATAGGTAGTATTAAAGAGGAAGAAGAAGAATTCATAGGCAATATAAAAGACATTGAAGAAGGATTAAAAGCAAAAGATTTTGGGAAGGTAAACTAGTTTTAAATGACACTTAAGAGGGATTTTAGAGGCAACATAAATACGGTCAATTGGCCACATCTCAACATATATTTTTGAAGTCAAACTTCCAGCTCTCTTTCTCTCTCTCTCTATGTCGAATTTTCTTTCTTTTCTCCTTCCTCTTATCATTTCATAAATAAAATCTCCAAAAACCTTAGCCAAGATTGACATGACTGAAGGCACACGGACAGTAACTCTGTGTTCCCTAAGCTCATTGTGTTTCGGGCCATTGTTCTGGCTCCTTGTACCTTAAGCCAGTATCTCCTAGTATCCAGAAATAGGTGAATTCGCCCATAAAAGCCACTAATTTGATGCCCGAATCCAGGCTAGCGATATTAATTACCAATATCAAGTTTCACTCAATGCTTTGAAATTCTTTAAAAAATAACAGCAATTACATTCTTACGGGAACATATAAACAATACAAAGATTTTGATAATTAAAGTGTTTGTTTATTTAAAAATCCTTCAGTTGAGGATTGTTTTTCTTAGAGACAACATCTTGATAGATACAAGCCAAAGTTTGTTTTTCACAGATTCAAACTATGAGTGATGGAAAACAGTTCTAGAGTTTTCCCGACACAGCAAGATAAAGAGTTAAAACAGCACATAAGAAAACGAAACGATTTCTATCTTCAGTTTATAAGAATTTGTCATTAGGTTATTTCTTTAGTAAGGAGCAGGGTGATCAAGAAGAGATTGGGCCTTTGTTGACTGTTTCAAGCCGTAACGCTCAGATACAGCCGATAACATGAAGCAAGGTTTTAAATTTCACCTTTTGTCTAGAACAGACACTAAAAAAAATAATACCAAGAAAAACGCCGTATCCAGGGTGGTTTAAGTGTTTGACCCCCTCCTCCCCCATAATTTGGCCTAACTTGTAAAAGCATTTTTTGTCTGGATAGCCTACACTCTTGCCCGGAACAGTGAAAACGAGGTCAGACTGTTTGAACATGTTTATTACAAATTTGCGTAGCATATGAGTTATAGTAAGTACAATAGAGCGATATGGATTCAAAGTATTTTTTTTTATTGAATTATTATTATTCGTTTTTTTATGTCGTTTTGCCAGGACACTTCGTATTACAAAATTTGTCGCAGAAACTTCAAAAGGGGCTCATACAAATGAAAACTAAAAAGTTCCAGTTCCATTCTAAGAGTCAAAGGTTTATTGAGATTCTTAAGAATTCCTCTTACCCTTTTAGCTGCCCTCTATCAGTCTATAATTTTTGAGATGACCATTCTGTTTAATGGTCAAATGTTTGTTTAATGTTCAATGCAAGCTGTATTCTTCTGTTCAATATGGCAATTTTAACGGCTAATTAGGTGCAAAATCTTATCTAGTAATAATATAAGTCTTTAACAGTAACGAGTCTTCTATAGCAATAATTTTGAAACCATTGGGTAGCTGCACTGAAACCTTTAGTGGATAGTTATTAAATGCAGGCTGGGTTCTTTTGTTAAATTGGGCTACCTTATGGGCTAATTAAGTGAAAAGTCGTATAAGGCAGGTTTGGCGTGCTGACTTTGACTTTGCAAAAGAAATTACTGTTCAGACTGGTCCTATTTTATATTTTACCCCATTTTGGAATATTTTTAAAAAAAACTGATAGGTGAGGTTTGCGAAAGTGTTATTTTAAGTATGCGAAGTTTTTGCTTCACGTCCCTCGGTTAACCCGAGGGACGAACCACTTCCGTGTGTTCGAACCACTTCAGGTCGGGGATGAAGGGTGTTAGAAGCTGAGTAACCGGCTGAGTAACCATGAGCAACTGATTAACCATGGGTGAGTAAACTCACCCATGGAAGGGTGCTCTATTTTAGTTGTAGTATTATTGGTAGTTTCTGTATATCTTGATGTCGTGTTTGTTTTGTTTTTTCTTGTCCGTTGTTGCTTCATACTAAAACGAAATTGTTTCATTTCAAATCATAGGCAGCGCAGAGTGTGAAACATACTAAAGACTCATCAAGAGTACATAATTCGTTGAGATTCGTCTTTTGCAGATGATAAACTACCTTCTATAAAATCATAAATTACATCATTCAGATAATGCACGACAGGCATTGGAGTTGACGATCCTATTGTTTTTTGTTTCATCATCTTTTTGTGGAGACGAGGGTCTTAAGCCATTTCCAATAACATTAAATAAGTAAATAAATTGTATTCTGGTTAAAAAAAAATAGCTTCTCAATAAAAACCACAAGCTGAGTGAGTCAAAACATCAATATTGTCTCATATTCACCCTGGAGTTGAATATATTACTTTTGACCATCGTAATTTAGTTACTAGTAAAGTGCAATAAGCAAGAATGTAGAAAATGGTTTTAGTGGGAGGGAAAAGCTATATAATTCGTAGAATCAGCTTAATTATGAAAACGTTTAGGGTATAATGAGAAAATTTACAACAGTAACGTAAAATTTAGTTGGAAGTGCATATAACTAAAAAACAATCCTACTGCAAAGGTGACACAAAATTATGCGTGTGCTTAAAATTCATTGCTAGATTTTTTTTTTCATTGGAAAATTAAGTTTCTGAAGCACTATGAATACATGTCAAACCATTGAATACAAAAAAAAAAAAAAAAATATATAAAAAAATAGAAATTCTTTCTCTATCTTCTTCCCGATTGTAATGAAAATAAATTACATGCGAAGACATTAAAGTGGAGCTCAGGCCTCTTTAAAAGACTTTACAATAGATAAGACAAAACCTCAGGGAGGTATTTTTTCTGCCCGGTCTCCCATAAAATAAATTATTAGCCTTTATACGTCTCTTTCACTTCTGACATCGTCCATACATTTCGCCCTGTTTTTACTTTTTTAAAGTTTTTTTTAGATGCCCCCCCTTCTCTGTGAAATAAATTGAGTATATATAAATATGCTTACAAAATCGATAATTATTTTTATAAAAAGTGAAACTTCTAAATAGATATTCATTTACAGTGAGGGTTCTGCATTAATGGTTCACTCTTTACTCCTTGTTTCTTTCGTTCTTAATTCGAAATCAAGTCTAATTTTATTTAGTTGCAAAGATCAGACCAAGAAATAAGTTAAAATTGCGAAGCAACAAAATCGGTAATAAATATAGCAAAACTACAAAAAGTGCTTTTAAATGCAAAATAAGACGAAATTGCATTCCAAAATTAAAAGAGAATACTTATTCTTCACGATTACATACTCTCTGAGGGGTAGGTTGCTAAAACGAAGAAAAATTTAAAATAAATATAATTCAAAAGTATATATTGTCGTATTTTAATCAAAAGAGTGCAACTGACATTTCCCATAAATAGCCTACATAAGATTACTTTTGGTCAAATGACCTATATTTTATAATTCTAGATAACTAAAAAAAAAGCAAAATAAATTTCTTAAACTTTTATTTTTAAGCTATTTTTATGGCGTGGGAATACTTCGTAAAATATGTTCTCGTTCTTATAAAGAAGTAAAATTTTGTCAGTTTTGGTCTTAAGAAAAAATTGGACGCAAATTTGTCATTAAAAGACAATAGTAGCAAAGAATTTCAAAACTGGAAACTAAAAAAAAAAAGAATAAATTACTTACCGGAACGTCCAGCAGATATCAAAACCCATTATGCATAACCAGGTGAAAGCCGACAAGAAGGAAAATAGCATCAAGTAGGCTGAAAAATAAGAAGATCAAACTGACTTTATGTGTTTTATATACAGCCTTTTCTAATATTAAATAAAAAAAAACATGCTTTTTAAACTGAAAGTAAGGAGCGACATTAAAACTTAAAACGAGTTAAGTTAGACTCTTTCTCACAACTCTGTGTTTTAAAACAATAAAAATGTTAGCGTAAAGAGCGAGGCGTTGAGGAGGGGACAGCCCCTTTCATATACGGAATAATTTCTGTTCGATTTAAGTTTTAATGTCGCTCCTTGCTTTCAGTTAAAAAAACTTGTTTTTTTTATTTAATTTCTGAATGTTTTTGAATTAATGCAGCTTTGATTTTGGCTCACCGTACATGAATAATTAGAATGGCATTTGCATATCAATTTTATGGCTTTCTCGAAATTTTGTTCTGGCGTAACTTACGAATTAACTTACGTAACGAACTTCTATATTTGTATGTTTTTATTACGTATATTAGGGAGTTTACCCCTAGTCAATACCTCGCTCTTTACGCTAAAGTTCGAATTTTGTTCGAATCACAAACCCCTGAATCACAAAGGCCGGTTAATTAGAATAGATTGCTCTTTTGAAAGTACTGAAAAAAACTTTAGCGTAAAGGGCGAGGTGTTGACTAGGGGGAGAACCCCCTCATATACGTAATAATTTCAGTTTGTTTTAAGATTTAATGTTGCTCCTTACTTTCAGAAATAATCCCTTCCCCCAAGAAAAAATTCTCCATGGAAAGATCCTCCCCTGTAACCCTCTCCTCAGACCCCCCCCCCCCAACCAACCAAAAAAAATCCCCACTGAAACGTCTGTATACTTTCCATTAACCAATACTATATGCAAACAATGGGCAAAGTTCATAACTTGCAGCCGTTCCCCCGGGAACTGTGGAGGATTTTAGATTTCCAACTATGCTGAATAAAATGATTATCTCAAAATTTTGATTGGGGGACTTAGGGAAACAATGAGCGTGGGAGGGGGCCAATTTGCCCTCCAATTTTTTTGGTCACTTAAACAGGGCACTAGAACCTTTAATTTTCGTTCAGATGAGCCCTCTAACGATATTCTAGGACTACTGAATCGATACGATTACCTCTGGGGAAATAAAAAAAAACATACAAACAAATAAACGCACATCCGTGATCTTTCTTCTGGCAAAAAATACAAAACTCTACATTTCTGCAGATAGGAGCTTGAAACTTCTATGTTAGAGTTCTCTGATACGCTGAATCTGATGGTGTGATTTTCATTAAAGTTCTATGACTTTTGAGGGCTGTTTCCCCCTTTCTTCAAAAAAGGCAAATTTTCTCAGGCGCCTAATTTTTGATAGGTAAAACTTAACTTAATGAAACTTATATATTTGAAATCAGCATAAAAATTTGATTCTATTGACGTATCTATTGGTATCAAAATTCCTGTTTTTAGAGTTTTGGTTACTATTGAGCCGGGTCGCTCCTTACTTACAGTTCTTTATCACGACCTGTTTTGGACAAATTTGTGCCTTAAAGTAATTCATTAATGGTCGAGGTAAAAAATATACCAAAAACAACTTTTCTTAGATTTAGCTGTACCCAAGCAGTTGAACTAATGTATTGTAGACACTGGGAAACTCAGTGCCCTAAAGACAAAACTTCACTAAACTTCACTGCCCTAAAAACTTCCCTGCCCTAAAGACACTGGGAAACTCAAAACCTATAAGTCATATAAAGTGTTCTGACAATACATTCTAAGAGCGCAAATTAGCCAAATTTATATTTCTCTAGCTCCAGAATTTTGCACAAACTGGGTCCATTAATAAATGGATTTAGTGAAATATCACATCTAGTTGGAGCCAGTTGCAATTTATTCAAACTATTGATTTGTTCAGTATTTATTGTAGTTTTTTTTTAGTTTAGTTTAGCTATTCAATAGTTTATTGTTTCAATTATTATTTTCATTTTTGAATTTGTTCAATAATTTATTCGATTTAAATACTCAGATTGATCTATCTTTCTCAAATTCAGTCAAGCTAGTAATTAAAAGGTATCATTATCAATCCTTAACTTTATTAAATAAAAAAAGAAGTTTTTTTAACTGAAAGTAAGTAGCAACATTAAAACTCAAAACGAGCAGAAATTATTTCTTATATGAAAGGTTGCCCCCTCCTCAATACTTTGCTCTTTACTATAAATCTGTTAGCACTTTTAAAAGAGCTTCCTATTTTATTTAAACGGGCCTTTGTTTTTCAGTAGCCGGTCTTAAAAAATTGGGACAAAGAGTAAAATCTTTAGCGTTCAAATAATTTTGATCAGTAAAATTTTGGTCAGATATTTTTGGGGAAAAATGGGCGTGGCAGAGGGGTCAGTTCCCCTCCAATTTTTGTTCATTCAAAAAGGGCACTAGAACTTTTAATTTCCGTTTGAATGCACCCTTTCCCGATCTTATAGGACCATTATTTCAGTACAATCGCCCTAAAGGAACCAAAAAAAAACGAAAAAAACATCCATCCGTGATCTGTCTTACGGCAAAAATAGCAAAACTCTATATTTTTGTATATAGGAGCTTGAAACGTCTACAGTGCAGTTTACTGATACGCTAAATCTGATGGTGTGGTTTTCATTAAATTTACTTGAATTTTATGGGGTTTTTCTCTCCTATTTCAAAAATCAGTCAAATTTTCTCAGGCTCATAACTTTTGATGGGTAACACTAAACTTTATGATTTTTATATACTTGGAATAAGCATAATAAGATAATTCTTTTGATTTATCTATTAATATCAAAATTCCATTTTTTAGACTCTCGGTTGCTATTGGCCCAAGTCGCTCCTTACTTACAGTTCGTTACAACGAACTGTTTGACATGAAAATACCCACACATATGGTGAAAATATTCTGTCAGATCTAGTAAAAACTGGCAAACAAGACAAATTTCAAGATGAAGGGGATCTGAAATACTTACTTGCTTGAGCTCGGTCCATCCACACAAGACATATTGGGATTAGGCAGGGGGATGACCTGGCAGGGGGGTGAACCTGTACATGATATTACAATTTATCTTGCGGTCTTCTGGGTAGCCGCACACTGCATTGGCAAACTAAGATTTATATCCAACTCTTTTGAAGCTGTTACTAGAGGTCATAGTGAATATTTAGTTTATTTTAGTGTTATTAGTAGATCTGGACGATACTTAAACTGTATCATGTATCGATAGACGACACAGCACTTCTAAAATACTTCAATACACAAATATCGAAACATGTAGATTGTAGATGATGGTGTAGATGGTGTAGCGAAAGATGATGTTAGTAGTCGTAGTCAACAAACATTACATACATCTTAGTATGAATATTAAGAAATTCTTTTTCAACTTTCATTGTTTTTTTTGTGACACTAATAACCTTAGCGAATGTTTGTTTTCTAGTTCTAAACACACAAAATTATTATACACCTTCTTTTGGCAGTAGACGCCTACTATTTGGTTATAAGCACTAATCAAACGGTTCGTGGTAACAAACTGTAAGTAAGGAGCGGCCCGGCTCAATGGTAGCCGAAACTCTAAAAAACGGAATTTTGATACCAATAGATACATCAAAAGAATCAGATTTTAATTCTGATTTCAAATATATAAGTTTCATCAAGTTTAATCTTACCCATCAAAAGTTACGCGTCTAAGAAAATTTGGCTGATTTTTGAAAAAAGGGGGAAAGACCCCCTAAAAGTTATAGAGCCTTATGACAATCACACCATCATATTCAGTGTATCAGAGAACCCTACTGTAGAGGTTTCAAGCTCCTATCTACAAAAATGTGGAATTTTCTATTTTGTGCCAGAAGAAAGATCACGGATGCGTGTTTATTTGTTTTTTTGTTTTTTCTTTTCCCCAGGGGTAATTGTATTGACCCAGTGATCCTAGAATATCGTAAGAGGGCTCATTGGAACGGAAATTAAAAGTTCTAGTGCCCTTTTTAAGTGATCTAAAAAATGTAGGGCAACTAGGCCCCCTCCCACGCTCATTTTTTCCCAAAGTCACCCGATGAAAATTTTGAGATAGCCATTTTGTTTAGTATGGTCGAAAATGTGATAACTATGTCTTTTAGGATGGCTTAATCCCCCGAAGCCCCCGGGGGGAGGGCTGAAAGTTATGAACTTCACCCAATGTTAACATATAGCATTGGTTATTAGGAAGGATACAGACGTTTTCAGGGGGAGTTTTTTCTGGTAGTGGGGGGTGGGTCACGGGTTATGTGGGAGGATCTTTCCATGAAGGAAGTTTTCATGAGGGAAGGGGACATTGCTATGAAGGGGGCGCCGGACTCCCCAGCATTATTTT
>JAQQPU010027153.1:0-11166 GCA_029168905.1 Artemia sp. Kazakhstan ARC1039 | reverse complement strand
GGGTTTACGTACTATAATTTCCCTATCAAAAATATCTGTGAGTACAAATAACTCTTCGGGCGTGTTTTGAATAAGATCCAATAAAATATAACTATAAGGTTTATTAATAGCTTGATTGTGGGCCGAGAGTAAAAATTTCGGTTCGTCAGGATATATTTGCTTGTCTAGAGCTATAAGAGAACTTGAATCGCAAACAACCCTATAGATGATAGAGTAAGTAAAATTCAAAGCAAGTTTTCTCATTCATTTACTCTGATAAAAAAAGATTGTAGGGAACCGTAGTTGCTGAAAATTTTGTCATGATGTGACAGGACCTTGAATAATTTAAAATCTCCTGAGACCATTCTTTAATAGATTCAGCTAAATCATCAACAATCAACCACGAATTTGGTTCAATACTATTAAAAACGTCAAGTCCTCGTATAGATTTTACGTCTGGTGAAATACTATTTATTTTTTCATATGAATCTTGCCATATACAATAGCAATAGTAGATTTTTTCAGACTCTCTAAGAACATTTTATCACGATTTTGAATTACATTCGTTAAAAGTGTTGTTTTTCCAGACATTGATGGTCCACATAGAAATGGTCTGAATAATGTTTTAAATTGATACATACTCCTCCAATGTCAAAATACAACTAAACAAACCTAACCTCAATCTGTTGAACAAATGCTCAGAAAATAGAACATGCATGGTTTTCTTTAATACTTAATTAAATACACCAAACATTTTTTAAAATATATTTACACAAACACGTCAACATTAAAGCAACCAATTAGAGAATGGGTCCCAACCGGAGGGTTAGTCGTGACCAGACTTCTCCAGAGGACGAGGCAACCAGAATGTCCACCGGAAACTTCCACAACGGTTAAGGGCTGGATCGATGGGAAGAAACATCGGCTAAAAAACACTTTAATCCTTAATAAAAGTGTTATACTAAAAGAGCACAATACTTTTAAAATATTGATACTACTTTGAGCAAAAAATTATTAAAAATTAAATCACGAGAAAAAATGACTAGAAAAAACACAACTAGAAAAAAAATACAAGACTAGAAAATACGCTGCTGAGCAGGAGACTGATGGAACCGCCCCCACCCTCATCCCTCCAACTTTTGAGCTATCTCCTGACCGAGTTGTTTTCTGTAATCTATAAAATAAACTCTATCTGATGCAATATAGTTACCGTGTGGTAGTACCCTCACACCGTCCACGTGTACAGAGACTTTGTCCGACATGGCGGACATGTCATTTACTTTCTACTCTAACTGTGTAGTGTTTATATTTTAAAGAGCAAATGACCATGACCTTTACTCTTGGAACTAAATTATTTTCTACTCAGTTCCTATAAACAGTCATTGGGAAATTTTTCTTTACATAGTGTGAAGGCACACCCCTGCAGACTTATTTTCTAACCTCTTGTGTGTTTTCACACAGTACACCTTCGGACCAGGAAAGACATGTTTGGATACCAAGTTGCTCCCCGTCTCAAATTTTAATATTAATAATGGATTTAGGGCCTGGGCCTTCACTAGCTCCTTGCAAATAGACCCGGCCCAGTTGGTCAAGTTTATTTGGGTGTTAATGTGCTGACCATTATCCAAATCATATAAAATATTATTTGTTTTAACTTTCAACAGGAGTGAATCAGTGTCTCCATAATACAATTGAACTTGCCCTAACCCCCGGCCATTGGAGCTTACACACATTAAAGTAAAATTACAACATAATTTTCTTTAAAATTTCTGATGTGGCACTGCAAACAGCAATGTTTTTACATAATTCAACACTGCTTTTTTCAATGTAGAAGCACTATGTTGGAGTCTGTGATCGTGAACGGTGTGAAGTTCGGACCTGCAATTTTTCGGGAAAATTATTTTTGGTTGGTCACAACGTCACAACGACTCCTATTGCACACCCCATCGTACATATTACTGAAGGCCGGATTTAAAATGAGCTTAAAGGTCTCTTTTTCAACCTTTGTTTTCGCTTCAGATCGTTTCCTGACAAAAGTGTTGACAAACGTCTTCATCTGAGGCTTTTGTTCGAATTGGAGGGCTCTACCAATCTTTGTGGCATCTAAACCGTTGGCCAGAATCAACCGCAAAAGAACTTGATGTACAACAATATTCCATTTTGAATGAAGGTCGGCAATAAGCTTTGTTTTGAAGGTTTCCAGTGCATAGATCTATCCTCTACCAAAAATAAAATATTACGACTCAAAGAGTCCCAAGGCACCAAACAAAGTCCTTTATCGAGTCAAGAAGCTCAAAATGCATTTCACAATCAATTTTGAAAAACCAACCTTGTGGTTCATTCTCCTCAACATGTTGAGGAAATTTGAAGCAGGAGGATCGTCCAGCCATTGGTAATTCCTACACGGCCACTAAAAGTGAGACATTGCCCATGGATAAAGGGAATTCATATCCAAGAAAACCGCACTCGACTTTTCACCGGTGCTTTGTTCGATCAGGTCGGTTTCAAGGATAAGATACCCGTGAAAAATACCTTCCCCGTATGGATCTCTCTACAAATAAGTGATGATCCACGTCGGTGATCAGACCTATTTTAGCATCACCAATTTTTAGAATTAAATCAATCACCAGTTTAGGAGTTGAAAAATAATACCCTAAATCTAACCAAAAGTCCTAGTAAATTCTAAACATATTTTTACAGACAATATCCAACAACCTTAGTACATCACTTGTCAGGTACATTTTACAATAATCCCCATTTTACACCTTCCAATAGCCCAAATCCTCCTAGACAATTTATAATCGGCAGTGGCGCTTTGGCAATCGCGAACTGAATCAAAAATCCTCTATGGATAAAGCTTCAAGGGGTTGTAATTTTTCTTAACGCAGCCTCGAGGTGGAGTTGTAGTGCACATACAGGTATATGCCCTTACACGTTAATAAATCATACATTTCATCATCTGGAAACTACTCTTTGAGGAGGGGGAAAGTATAAAAATCATCATTTTTGTGCTTGAATAAGTTGACTTAGGGATATGGGGTTGAAGCTATAGGAATTAAAAACCAGATTTGAAAAACATGAAAAGACACATCTACCCTTGCGCCATCTACAACTTCACGTTTCTCCAAAGTTGTCAAAGCTTTAAAAACATGATTTAAAAACATGAAAAAGACAAATCCACCCTTGCGCCATCTACAACTTCACGTTTCTCCAGAGGTGTCAAAACTCGTAATATGAATTAAAAAAAAACATGAAAAAAATTTAAAAACAGATTTAAAAAATGAAAAAGACACATCTACCCTTGGGCCAACTACAACTTCAAGTTTCTCCAAAGGTGTCAAAGCTCATAATATGAATTTTAAATCGTAGTTGGAATTGCGCATGTAAACCGGTAGAAAGTATTGCTACTTAATATTTACATTACATGACTTATGTGCCATCCCCCGAAAGCTAATCCCTCCCGATAGAATAGGATTGCCTAAATTATCATTGTCGTGGACTTTCGCATCCCCACTACCCTAAATTTTTTTTTTATTGTAAACCAAACAAATATCTTTATTTTTAATAGCCAACTCGTCTTCTGGTGAAAAATTCATTGGATAATGTGTGTTGCGCAGCCGTGAAATTGCCTTATTAGTTGTTTTAATAAGTGCAACGAAAGCTGCACCTACACAATCTTCCCCGCCATATGTCTCAAATACATCTTACAATTGCATGGCATTACTGTAGTCCCTTTGCCCGTGGGCAAAAGGGACGGCAATGGCTTCGTGTTCTTTGTTACGATTCAAATTTGATGGATCGCAAACATACTCTCTAAAACAAATTCTCTAATATTTCTCTAAAATTAGAATAATCTATTATTTAATTTTAATTTTAGTATAAATTGTTTTGGCACTCTAGGTCCCGTTTCATCAACACCTTCGATATTCATTAATGTATAAGCATTCATTTTTATGTTGACTGTCCAACTTCCAGAAAGAAACTGAGTCTCGATCAATAAAATGGCTGCTACCACCTGTGGCGGCATGTTTAGACATGATTCCTTACCAACGTCTAGACAAATATAGGGGGAAACAATAGGGGGAAATAAAAATACCTGGAGTAGCGTCTAGACATGTATAGGGGAAAAACAACATGACTGCTACCACCTGGAAAACAGGACTCTTGTGGAAACACAAAGGGGTTTTGTCGCGTGACGAAACAGGGCACCCGTGGGAATCCTATGCTATTTTACTATCTGACCGTTTAAAGCGAGAAGGTGTGTCTGGGGAATATTGCTATCTGGAAAGAGGGATGTTGGGACGTCAGAGGGCACCCTTTAAAACTTGGGGTGGGCATGTCATCAGACCTGAAATGCCCCCACTACTAATGACAATAAAGGTATTAAGATGAAACTTTTAGGGAACGCTTGGGGGGAATTTCAATTAAAAGAAAAAGCTATAGCCTCTGCCTGCAGGTTTTCAAAAGGACATATAAGTAATATAATAGGCAGTGCCACTCTATAGTAGCTAGAAATATCAATGACACTTTTAAAGGAGCTCATTTGATTCAATATTAAAAGTTGTAGTTCCCTTTTTAAGAGTAAACAGAGATTGGAGGGCAAGCAGCCCTCCTCCCAAGCCTATTAGTTTTCAAAACACATTCAATCAATACTTTGAGACAGCCATTTTGTTCAGCATAGTAAAACTATCCAGCAGCTATATCTCTAGGTATATTGGGTATGTCAAACCCAAACAATTATGCAATTGGCCCATTATGCACGAACAGTTAGTGTTGCTTTAAAACTAAATAAAAAGGCACTGTATGTATCGTTGCCAACACTGTAGAGAGATATAAATTCCTATGCAGTGGTTACCAATAGGAAACCTCAGCAATATATTGGGAACAACTGGGGATATTAATTTAAAACTTTCGGGGCTACTACCATTAATACTTCTTTTGTTACAATTTACAAAAATAAAAGTAATTTAAATGTAACCAGATTGTGAAAGGGCATAGACAGAATTTTTGGGGAAAAATATTAAGTTTTATTTTTCAGGTCAATTTGAAGAGGTATAAACTTAATCCAAAACGATTTTAAATATTATGTTATTTTCCTTGAAAAAGAATATGTCAATAAAAATGAAAATAAAGTACTTTAAAATAACTTTTCCCACGAAACAAGTTATCCAAAGAAAAGTAAAGAACTATACCTCGATTTTGTGTAAAGCATATGCAATCCCGCTCTACAATTTATCCTTTGATAAACCCTACTGGACTCTATGTGAATTGACAATGTAATCCCTAGATCGAGATTCTCAATTATTTGAAAATGGTGTAAGTGAAGAAATGTTAGCGAAAACTCATGGTATTATTGTATTGGATTTGTTCGGTACTCAAGATATGAGTATTGTAAGAACGGGTAATGTACGGTTAGAGTGTACCTTTGACGAGCCATTGTAGAAAAGTATTGCATTAATCTCGCTAAATCAATTTGAAACCTTTTGGGAAATTACCCCTGGCGGCAGTGTTTTATTAGACTTGGCACTTTGAACAAGAATCAAATGCTCAATTTGTTCAATAAGGACTCTTACATGTCCAAAAATAAATCCTATTTGCATACCTTCAGATTTCTTGTAGCATATTCAACATGTTGACAATACCAATGTTATTGTTAATAGCAGCCCATCAACGGTAAAGACGGGGCATTGGTTATGGATCTTTCAATCAAGAAGCAATATAGAATTTTGTTTATCCTCTAGGCCTATCGTATACATTCTACACACATCACATTAAAAGTTTTCTTGAGCAGAGTGAAAAATCTATTATTCAAAATCGAAAGCGGGTACAAGATCTATCGGTGAAACGCCGTGGTTTTCATGCCCTATTATATTTTATTTTTCGAAGTCACGGACATACTTACATGGAATTCCTCAAGATTTATGGTCAAAAACCTCGATTGAACGACTTTTTTGTTGAAAATACCCTTTCCTACCTTTATTATATAAATTTCGGTGCCCTAGAAGGGAAATGCTCTAAAAATGTATGTAAATTTGTTTATTAATAGAATTTGTACATGTACAAATTACTGTATCCTTTAGATTTCTCCTTCTACGTTTAGGTACTCATCAGAAACGATAAGTGTAACAGCTCATCAGGATTCAACTTGTATTCATCTTGACGTTCATAGTCAGGGTCATATTTTCTACAATATAGTATAACTTCATTTCCATTAAATCTCTTTGTAAAGTCAATAACGCTACTCTGATTCATATAATAAAATTCTCGTGTTTCAATTTGCTTATTTGAAGCAATGTCACGTACAAAATTTTCATAAGAAGAATCTTTTTCTGTAAGAGCCAAATAAAAGTCTTTAGGTTTATAATCAAAGTAGCCGGTATCTTCACAGCGATGTTACAAAAACCAGACTCTTTTATTATTCCAGCAATTGAAGGGTAGACCAGATTCCCAATTTAAAGCCACGACGATACCAGTCACTTAAAAATTAACTGAACTCACGTTTAGGGTTTTTCGCAATTATGCCAGGGTAAGTATTTTCCCATTGATCACAATTATCATAGTGACAATTGCAGCATAAGAATCCTCTATTATGAGAGTTAGAAAATCTCTTCAAGACATGAATTACAGTCTTTAATTTGCACTGCATATCGTCTATGCAGTTTACACGGATTGCACAATTTACACTTTTTATTATAGTCATCAGTAAAAGTAAAATTGTCACAGGATGACAAACCTCCCAAAGTATACAAGCATAATGGGCATGTGTAAAATATTTTTTGATGTTAATTGTTTAACTTGCAAAAAGAAACTAAATTGGGGTCAATAAAAATGTCTCGTAGGACAAGTGGGCTCATATAATGGAAGTCTAAGCAGTGGATAAGAGAAAAACCATAATATCAATTTTTTTTGTCTCAATCAATATATCTATATTTGAGTAAAAGCTCGGGAACCTCGACGACAAAGTTTCAGACAATAGTCCAAAGCCGGAGTATCAGTTCCCATTATATCGTTAAGCATTTCTCGAGAAAATGTTTTTTTTTGAAAAGGTAATTCCAGAAAGTCATCATCTAAAACCAAACATTTTTCCATTTTACTAGACGACGTAAGATTTTCTGATTCTCAAATCTATTCATTTTAACGCTCTCACTATAAAATACAGGCTAGCCGTTTTCTATAAATTGTTTTCTTTAATATATTTCGCCAGAGAATTTAATCCATCTTGTAGTCTCTGTATATGCACTATATTCACCTTAGCCGCAAAGCATAATTGTTCTTCCGACTTGAATTTGCTTAATATTATAACATATCTAGCATACATCGTGTCCAATTCTAGGGTTAGTCGACAAACCCTTGTAATTTCCACTGCTACCTTAGGCGCTCTAGGTCCCATTTTATCAACACCTTCATAAAAGCTTGTTTTTTTTTCTGAACGTTTTTTCTAAATAATGCTGGGAGATTCGGCTCCTCCTCCATGCAAAATTCCATTCCCCCACGGAAAATTCCTCCATGAAAAGATCTTTCCTTCCATTATACACAAAGAGGTGTATATAAGCATTATAAGCAATATATAAGCATTCATTTTAATGTTGACTGCCCCACTTCCAGAAAGAAACAGAATCTCGATCAATACAAATGGCTGCTACCATCTGGGAAGGCATGGTTTGACATGATTCCTTATCAATGTCTAGACACCTATAGGGGGAAAACAATAGGGGAAAATAAAAATACCTGGAAAAGCGTCTAGACATGTATAGAAGGAAACAACATGGCTGCTACCACCTAGAAAACAGGACTCTTTTGGAAACACAGAGGGGTGTGTCGCATGACGAAACAGGGTATCCGTGGGAATCCTATGCTATTTTAATATCTGACCGTTTGAAGCGAGAGGGTGTGTCTGAGGAATATGACCATCTGAAAACAGGGATGTTGTGACGTCAGAGGGCACCCTTTAAAACTATGGGAGGCAGATCATCGGACCTGAAATGCCCCCACTATTAATGACACTAAGGATATTAAGGTGTAGCTTTTAGGGAACGCTTAGGGAGAATTTCAATTAAACGAACAAGCTATAGCCTATGTCAGTAGGTTTTCAAAAGGGCATATAAGTAATATCATAGGCAGCGCTACTCCATAGTAGCTAGAAACATAAATGGCACTTTTAAAGGAGCTAATTTGATTCAATATTAAAAGTTCTAGTTCTCTTTTAAAGAGTAAACAGAGATTGGAGGGCAAGCAGCCCTCCTACCAAGCCTGTTCGTTTTAAAAACACATTCAATAAAAATAATTTAAGTTTAACCAGGATGTCAAAGAGTATAGACAGAATTTTCGGGAAAGATATTAAGTTTTATTTTTAAAGTCAATTTGAAGAGGTATAAACTTAAATTAAACAATACTGTTTGTTTCCGGATTAAAAAAAAATTAAAAAGTTTCTCTAACATATAAAGAGCGAGTTAACTTATGGATTCTTATGGAAAAAACCAAAAAGATTTAAAATATTATGTTTTTTTCTTTGAAAAAGAATATATCAATAAAAACGAAAATTAAATAACTAAAAAAAACTTTTCCCACAAAACAAGTTTTACAAAGAAAAGTAAAGAGCTCCATTAAGCCAAAAATAAGAAGGAATAAATTCAAATAACCTTCCAAGCATGAAACTACCACAAATAACCATGAAGAAATAAATGAAACTCAAAACGAACAGAAATTACAATAAATTAATTAAAAAAACTTTTTTGACAAAATAAGTTTTTCAAAGAAAAGTAAAGAACTCCATTAAACAAACAATGAGCAAAAATAGAATCAAATAATCTACCAAGCTCGAAACTACCACTAATCAGCATCGATAAATAAATGAAACCCAAAACGAATAGAAATTACAATAAATAACCGAGTCAAACTCAAAACGAGCAGGCATGGCGCAAAACCCCTATGCCTTCCCAAGGCCAGAACATTTGCACTTTACTGAATAAAATATAAATGTTTTTACTTTTAACTTTAATAAATCAAATAATTTTAACATTTTGATTACTAAATATCAGTATATGTATATAAAACTGACAATGCAAATTCATTTGTATTTTTACAGTAAAGTACAAATTTTGTTCTGGCCTTGGGAAGGCATAGGGGTTTTGCGCCCAAAATATGTTAATTTCTGCTCGTTTTGAGTTTGACTCGGTTATTTATTGTAATTTCTGTTCGTTTTGGGTTTCATTTATTTATTGATGCTGATTTGTGGTAGTTTCGAGCTTGGTATATTATTTGATTTTATTTTTGCTCATTGTTTGTTTAATGGAGTCCTTTACTTTTCTTTGGAAAACGTGTTTTAGGGAAAATGTTTTTTTAATTAATTTCTGTTCGTTTTATATTGACATAGTCTTTTCAGGGAAATGAAAATAACACTTTAAATCTTTTCGTTTTTTAAGACTTTATAGTTTGGCCTGCTTTTTGTATGCTGGAGAAAATTTTTCAGCAATTTTTAACAACATACACCCTTTTAAAAATCTGGACAAAAATAGTACAGTTTAATTTAGTTTCATACCTTCTCTAGTTGACCTGAAATGGAAAACTTGATACCATTCGCAAAAAAATCCGTTTACTTTCTTTGATAGCTTGGATACACTTCCACTATTTTGATTTGGTTAAATTTTAAGAGCAGAAGTAGCCTCGAAAGTTTGAACATAATACCCTCAGTCGTTCTTGGGATGCTGCGGATATGCCTTATTGGTAATTAGCATTATCAAAGTGAATTTTGATTTCATCATAAGGCAAAATTTAGTTTTTAAACATAATGGGCAAATGGGAGGGTAGGAGTAAAGGGAGATTAGTTGCCCTACAACCACTTTCGACTATTAAAAAGGGTATCAGCCCTTTCTATTTTCAATCGAATGAGCCCCTTTCGAAGTTCCCATGACAACTCCTTCGATACGAAGTGCCCTGGTCTAAACAACAACAACAACAAAAAATATTACTAATCACTTTCGACTATTAAAAAGGGCACTAGCCCTTTGAATTCCAAATCGAATGAGCCTTTTTCTCAAGTTTCTACGACGACGCCTTGTATAAAACCTTATATACCCCCAGGGCATAAATTAAAAACCTTGCCCTGAGGGCTGTGGCGGAGTATCCTCCTCAAAAACATATTTTCTATTGTAAATTAACTACGCTGAACAAAATGGCTATCTCAAAATTTTTATTGGATGTGTTTGGGGGACTGATGGGCGTGGGGGGGGGGGGGGGCTAGTTGACCTTCAATCACTTTCGACTATTAAAAAGGTCACTAGCCCTTTCAATTTCCAGTCGAATGAGCTGATTTTGAAGTTTCTACAACAACGCTTTCTATAAAAACATTATATACCCCCTGGGCATAACTTAAAACTCTTGCCCTGAGGGTTTTTGGGGAGTGTCCTCCTCAAAAATATATTTTCTATCTGGAAATCAACTACGCTGAACAAAATGGTTATCTAAAAATTTTTTGATTTGATGCGTATTGGGGAAGGATGGGCGTGGGGGGGGGACTAGTTGCCCTCCAATCACTTTTGACTATTAAAAAGGGCACTATCCCTTTGAATTTACAATTGAATTAGCCTTTTTTGAAGTTTCTACAACAATGCCTTGTATAAAAACCTTATATGCCCCGAGGGCATAACTTAAAACCCTTGCCCTGAGGGTTGTGGGGGAGTGTCCTTCCCAAAAAGGTATTTTCTATCTGAAAATCAACTAGCCTACGCTAAACAAAATGGCTGTCTCAAAATTTTGATTGGATGTGTTTGGGTGAATGATGGACGTGGGAGAGGCTAATTGCCCTCCAATCACTTTCGACTATTTAAAAGGGCACTAGCCCTTTGATTTTCCAATCAAATGAGCCCTTTTCGAAGTTACTATGACAACGCCTTCTATAAAAACTTTATATACCCCGAGACATAACTTAAAACCCTTAACCTGGGGGCTGTTGGCCAGTGTCCTCCTCAAAAACGTATTTTCTATCTGAAAATCAACTACGCTGAACAAAATGGCTATCTCAAAATTTTGATTGGATGTGTTTGGGGGAATGATGGGCGTGGGGGAGGGGCTAGTACCCTCCAATCACTTTCGAGTATTAAGAAGAGAACTAGCCCTTTGAATTTCCAATCGAATTAGCATTTTTGAAGTTTCTACGACAACACCTTCTATAAAAACCTTATATGCCCC
>JAQQPU010027150.1:0-10834 GCA_029168905.1 Artemia sp. Kazakhstan ARC1039 | reverse complement strand
TTAGTTGCCCTCCAATCACTTTCGACTATTAAAAAGGGCACTAGCCCATTGAATTTCCAATCGAATGAGCCTGTTTTGAAGTTTCTACGACAACACCTTCTATAAAAACCTTATATGCCCCCAGGGCTTAACCTAAAACTATTGCCCTGAGGGGGGAGTGTCCTCCTCAAAAATATATTTTCTATCTGGAAATCAACTACGCTGAACAAAATGACTATCTCAAAATTTTGATTGGATGTGTTTGGGGGAATGATGGGCGTGGGGGGGGCTAGTTGCCCTCCAATCATTTTTGACTATTAAAAAGGGCACTAGAACTCTCGATTTCCAATCGAATGAGCCCCCTTTGAAGTTTCTACGATGACCCCTTCCGTATGCTGTGCCTCTGGGAAAAATAAATAGTAAATAAATAAATAATAAAACATTGGAGCCGTATGGCCTTTACTATAGGCAACGTTACAGCGTTGCCTCTGATAAAAGTAATGGTAGCTCAATGGAGTGGAAACTGATGGCAGCGTCGAGAAAAACACCAACGCCATCTAACGTTTGGCGTTCCAAAGCATTGTTTTCAGGGTAATGAAAACAATAGCAAAATTATTGTAATTAGGGTAACTGATAAAATTAATGTTGAAACAAGTGTCTGAACTCGGTTTCTGAGAAAAACACCGTTATGAAACTTAAAAATGGCAAAAAACGCCAAACGCCAAACACCAGACGGCCTTAGGGATTTTTCTTATGACAAAAAAGAACCCGTTCCAACTCTTACAAGTTGCCCAAGCGTTTTGCTGTATACCTTATGGGTCATGATTTAGGGGAATTTAATGAAAGGGCCTGTCAAATGTAGTTTTTCTCCTAAATTGAACAATGGTAAAAAAAAATTGTTCAGCTTTCGTCAGAAAATATAACCAAAACAGATAATCAGGTCATTTTCAATACATTGAAAACGAATGAGCTGATGATCTCCCCATCCAAATTACCAAGCATACACCCCAACTTCATCTTCATGGATAAAGCAAGAAAGAAAGCCGACGAGCTTCGTCTCCTTGGAATCTACTTGTCCACAGATCTCTTTTGGAAAACCCACCTCAACTGGGTTAGAACAGAAGCTCCTGCGGAAGAAATCTGGGGATAACCCTTCGCTGCAAAATCCCTCCACCACTCAGCTCGATCATCCGACTTTATGAGTCTTGTATTATACCCATCGCCGAGTATGGATGCCTGCTGCATGCTGGTGCTCCAAAAACGTTGCTGGCACCAATCCAAAATATGAAAGCTAATAAAGCAGGTTTAGTCGTTTCTAATGACCCTTTCCAATCTGTTAGTGAGAGGTTATATGTAGTGTCGATGGTTGTTTTCTACACGTACATAAATTCACCTCCTTCTCTAGAGCATTCTCGTATTGTGTCCTAAATTATCCAACCGACAATACAGACATGAAGGCACATAGCTCGGTCCAATTAGCTTGAGGCCGGCAAGGCGAGAATATTGAAGAAGAGCTTCATTCGACGTTGCACGTCAATTTGGGATGATCTTCCGAGGAAGTTATCCCTAAAAGTTTCATCTATTGACTTTTTCAAAAAAAAAAAAAAAAAAAAAAAAAAAAAAAAAAAAAAAAAAAAAAACAGACATCTAAAACCTCGATAAAATACTAGCGAAAAATCATATATTTAACTATACCTGGCACCATGAATTTAGGAATAAAAAATCTGATACTTTTTGGGATATATTTTTTGGGGCCTAAGAATTGTTTACATATCCTCGTATTTTCCTTTAGTTTTTGATCTTTTTGTCAGGTTACCATTAGTATAGATACTTTCTAGATTTCAAAACCAATTCATCTATAAGATCAAACAATAAACTTTGAATTCTTTTTCCAAAAAGTTGATATTTTCCAACATAAGAATGCACAAAAGAGTACTGGGGACCACATATAGAGTATATTAATGAGTTAGAATAAAATCAGGTTTAAATATTAAAGACTCATACATTAAGCTGGATTTTTTTTTTGTCTTACACTGATATTTTAATTTTCAGTCAAGGCCATACCCAGGATTTTTTTGTTCGGGGGGGGGGGTTTACAAAAAAAAACAAAAAAAATGCATAAAACTTTGTTTAGATCCATTTTCGCCCCTCCCCCGCGCGGGGGGGGGGGGGCCACAAGCCCCCCCACCCCCCCCTGGGTATGGCCTTGGTAACATTGTGCAATTGAAGATGATAAATTGACTATTTGAATAGATCTGAAGAATATCGCAGTTATATATACAAAATGAGAGTAATATACTTTATTATTTATCTATACTTTATATTTCTTCCAAGAATAATCCCTAGGATCTGTCAGGGATGTTCGGAAAATTTAGGGGGAAAAATGTGCGTTTTGGGGTTCGGATATCCCCCTCTTGTTTGACAAAACACCTCACGCACCCACTACCACTAAGCTCCAGATCTGCTTGCACCCATCGAGGTGTCCTGGGGGGAAGAAAAGGTTTTTTTTTATGTAATACTGGGTTTATTTAAAAAAAATAAAGTATACATCATCGATTCCCTGAAGCATGCTTGTGCGGGAGAAAATCCTCCTAATAAATCACTTAGTTACTACATGACATCATGATAAAAACTTTAAATCAAAAGAATCCAGTCCATCCATAAAATAGATATACTTACTCGCCATATGTTACGTTTTTCATCAGAAATACTATATTCGTAGACACTGCGATCAGAATATGCCCAAAAATGTCCACTTGAAAATCCAGTCATTCCAAGAAATTTTACCTGAAATACAATTTCTTTTTTCTAAAAATTTTCTTCAACTAATCAGTAGAGAGTTAAAGGGTTGCAATTGTCCTTTATCAGGCGCCTTATTTACAATCCCCTTGTGGCTACTGTAGACTCTAGGTAATATTTATTTTCTATTAGTTTTCGGCAGTTGAATCGCGAGAGTTGAACCAATTTGAACCGAGTTGAACCAATTTGAACCGAGTTGAACCAAATTGAACCGTGAATATAAATTCATCAGCTAGCTTAAAATTAAATAAAAAATATATACGACATTAACTTTTTAATACCTATTTAACAATTTTTTCAGATTTCTTGCGTTGCATAATTCGTGCTACTTTAGGAACTGCAAATCAATCACATCGTAAAAAAAGCCAAGGATATCCAAATAAAGAATTGTTCTACCCTTTGGCCAAAACTTAGGTCTATTGATTTATAAAAACCGCGATTTTCTAAGAATGTTCCTATATTTTGTTTGTAAATTTTTGTTGATGTTTGAGTTTTTTTAAGGTTGCGTAAGTTTCGACTTAACCAATTCCATTTAACAGATATCATTTTTTTCTGTCCTTGGCACTTTCAGTAAATGACACCTACTGCTGAACTGGTTGACCACCCTCCCCCCTTGCTACTAAGAACAAAACTTAAATTCTGTTAATATCTTCTTCATTTTTGATTTTTCTTTTCGGGCTGTTTCAAACTGCATAAATATTAGTCAAGAAGAAACTTTTTAGGACTCAAGTGTGCTAAACGAAGGATGGGATGATTTACCCTCAACCCCACACTGCACTCCCGGCCGAAGGCATTGAATCAGGAGATCAGTACCTGCGCAAGGCAGACCATTGATTAGCATACGAAAAAGTTTTTTTTTAAGAAGGTGTTACACGAATTTATTCAAAATTCTGGCACACAAGGTACGCACGTGGCGACTACGATACGGTCATTCTATTCATCAGTACTGTAGGTACCAAAACACCATAAAATAAAATAAAAGCGTTTTCAAAATACTTTTTATCAATACCTAGAGTCAGATGATCTTTTAAGCGACCACCAATATGGAATCCGCCAAAAACATTCATCCTTCGACTGCCTAGTAGCCAAGCACCAAGAGTGGATCGACCTTCTAGCAAAAAGATAGATCAGGCTAATGATATTCGACATCGCTAAAGCTTTAGATAGAGTAAGGATCGTGGCGTACTAAAGAAACTTTACGCGTATGTTGTCCGGGACGTATGTTATAGGTGATCGAGAGCTTTCTTTTTGATCATTCATAGCCGGTTGTCTTTTACGGGTTAACTTCCCAAAAATATCCAATAGTTTTATATAATATTCAATATGAATTTTTTTTTTTTTATTGCAGAGACAAACTTAAGTTATCTCACTTATAAAACTCCCACACCTTTGAATGTTCAATCTAGTGTTTCGAACTAATATCAGACGCGGGATTGTTCATTAGAGGACCTTTCACCATTTCAGCAGACTGAGGAAAGATCTTATTCCTGTTGAGATAAAAATTTCGTTAAGATTGAGGCACATTTTGACAAAAAAAAAAGTTTGCCTACATTTACAGGAAGCTTACTGACAGGGAAAATCAAACTTACTTCACGAAATGTAGTCTCATATACAGGGTGTTCGTTCAGGATGCAAACAGCGACGACTCTATCCGGATATAGAAGAACAAGGTGAAATTCCGTAAGTCCAATCGCACGTGGAACTAAGGGTTTACCTGCAGAATCGGAAGCAAAACTTTCAAAATGAATTGATTTCCGATTTTGTACAACAGATTCTGAGTGGTCTGAAGAAACATCGATCTGTAAGTAAATAACAATTTACTCCGAAAGCTCATTTATAACTTTTCTCATATTAAAACACGAAAAGGTAAGCAGCCTAATGACAAAGGTAGTACATTCTGAGACGTGTCTTAGTTCGGCAAAAGAAGATACGAGGCGTGGATTATTAGTAGAGAAGTTTATGAAACAATGTTTTAAACTATTCTTGTAGCATAACTTTATATCGCATAAGGAAATATATTACATACGGAAAAAAACATCTAAATATGATTGATTGCCGAACAAGGTAGACTAAAATGTATCAGACCTATAGATAAATTCAAATGTGGTAGGGTGGGCTGTAAACCCTAATTTTAGAAAAAAAAACAGGAAACAAATTCTTTTGGATTATCTGATGTTGGCTAGTTAAAAATTGTAGGAGCGCAAAAGGGAAACTTCATATCTTTTTTTGTTTTAAATGTGTTAATAAGTGACAATGTTTTTTCTATCAGGTCTTCACCAATTTGTCATATTTTCAAATACGTTTTTTGTTTGGCTCGCTATCATTCAGTTAAAACATATTTCATAACGGATAGTTAAAAAACTAAGCTAAATAAGATATGAATTCTATGAACAAAATATTTAATTGAAGTTTCTGAACGCAAAGTCAATGAAGTAGCTTTCTTGAGAAACTTTGGTGAACACTGAACTTCGTTGAACTTGGTCAACTATTTTCTATAAAATATCAAAGAAAGATTATCTGAAGGCGATTGTATATGCTGACTACAATAACTTTTATAGATTTTTACGAGGTCTCGAAGAAAAACTGTTCCGGCAAGAACAAAAAAGTGAAAACCTCATTTTTGTTCTTATACAAAACTTTGGAAAAATATTATATGTACCCTTTAACTTTGGCCGTAACGCTATGATCTTTAATCAGAACACAATTCAAAACTAGAAGATAACTGTAAAAGAGCATATTCAACAGTCAACCATAATATATAGAAAACAATTCTGCCCTGCAACTGTCATTTCTGAACATCAAGACTAAGTAGTTATAATATCAGTGAATATTTAAACCAGATGAAATTCGAGATAAGACAACAGTGTATATTATTTGCCATCGCAGAGTGGTACTGAATATCCCTTTCAAAATCAGCAGGTATGAAATCAAGACTACTCTGCGGCACTAGGTTCATAGACAAGTGGCTTAGACAAAGTACCATAGGTGTAGCCAGAGAGAACTCATCTATTTATTACTGTTCTGGGGCATCTTAATGCATAAAATAGTCCATCACTTTAAATGTATGTATTCTTATTAATAAATTATCGGTTTGATACTGAAATCAGGCTCAAAGAAGCCATTTGTTTCCGATTCCATAATGAACATACCAAATATCAAGGAGATTTAAGTGAACCTTTTAAGAGGCAGCAAACGACGACCCATTTCTGGTTTGAACTTTAAAAAATCAGAGACAACGCTATAGCGTTGCCTTTAGTAAATAACCATAAGGCCTCAATATATTATTTTATTTTCCAGGGGCAAGTCATTTGGAAGGATTGGTCGTATATAACTTCAGAAAGGGCTCATTCGATTAGAAATTGAAAGTTTTAGTACCCTTTATAACAGTCAATTGTGATCAAAGGGCAACTAGCCCCCTCCCTCCAAGCCCTTTTTCCCCGCATGCATCCAATCGAATTGTTGATACAACCATTTTGTTCAAAATAATCCAAACTTCTAATAACTATGCATCCGAGGTTGACAAAAAAAAACCCACAGCCCCCAGAGCAGGTGCTGTAAATTATACAAGCTGCCAATTGTTAACATATAAAGTTATTTATGGAAGGAGTGGTCGTACAAAAACTTTGGAGGGGGCTTATTCGATTGGAATTCGAAAACTCTAGCGCCATTTTTGACAGTCAAAAGTGATTGGAAGGCAACCAGTCCCCCCCCCCAAAGCTCTTTCCCTTCTAATTGCATCCAATCAAAATTTTGAGATGCCTATTTTGTTCAAAATAGTCCAGAAGTCACATAACTACAACTCAGGGTTGACGAAACCCCCCAGAGCAACCGGGGCAAAAGCTATAACTTATGGAAGTCGTCCTTTGTCAATATATAAGTTTTTTTTATTAAGATAAGACAGTATGTTTGACCGTGGATCTCAAAAAAGTTTAGGGTATTAAGGTGAAACTTTAAACAAATGTTGAGAAGGATGCTGAACATAATCAAAACGAACTATGTGCTTGCTGGTTATGAAAAGGGAATATCAGCAATGTATATGGAACAGCTGATGATATCAGGCTTAAACTCTCAAGGTATGTTGAGGTTGAGTGGATGTTGAAGAGCGATTGGAGGACAAACATCCCTACTTTCCTCATTTAGGCACCCCCGCTGCTCAATCCTGATCGAAATTTCGAAATTATCGTTTTGTTAAAACCAATCAGAAGGTCTAATAGCTATACTTTAAGCGAAGTCATGCCCCCCATAGCCTCTTGGCAAGGATTGTAAACTATGGAATTCGACCATTGTCAAATGCAGGATTTATCAGTAGGAAAAGGAGAACTATTTAATTCCTGGTGTATCCGAAAAGGCTAAGAGAATTGAGATGAAACTTCGGAGAATGTCAAGGGGTATGCATCCAGTTTATCAATAAAGATAATCTGCAATATTTTAAGAGCGATGTTGAAGTCAAAAGGATGTTAAATTCAAAGAACGGCAAGTATTAAACAAATTTTACATATAAATAAATTTTATTTTCATCAGTAAATTATTACGGATAGCATAATGCGACACACTCTAAGGTAAAGGTATAAATAAATTTTGGTTGGATTTCTTTTCTTTTTGTTCGTGAAATGCAATTTTTTTGTGATCGGAACTTAAGACGCTCCTAATCATTTTTTTATATTAACGAGAAATTAGCAAAAAAAAAAAAAATTCTAAAGAATAAAGATGAAAGCAAAATTCACCTTTCCGCAAACAATCACAGATGTTGTAAGCCAGGCAAAATGAGAAGGAGCCAACTTAAGATGAGGCTTCCAAATTTGTAGTGGCTTAGTTTTTAGGAGATGCTCTACATGGACATCAGAAGAAGGAAACTCCCAAAATTTCTCTAAAATTAAAAAGATTAAAAACACAATAAAGCCAATTTAAGTATATTGAGAAATTAACAGAGAAAAAAAATAACAGTTTGGATCATTTTGGTCATGATGACAAAACATAACACAGATCATGGTTGCATCGAAAACAGCATCTTCATATACAAGATGATGTAATATTGCCTATTATGTCATGTTTACATATAAAATATATATTTTACCTATTTACATATAAAAGAGATCAAGTATAATGCCAAATTAATTGAGATTGAAACGTCTCAGAATAGTAATGACACGATTGATTGTCACTCGCCTTTGTCCAACTGTCAAACTTCATTTTTGACAGTTTTTTCCAGTTTCCTTTTTTTTTAGAAGATTTAATAAAAATATATTAAGGGCGTTGGGAGGGGGAGACAAATTTCCCCAAAAGTTTTGATTTATCTTGATCCATTTTTTAGACCAGAAAAGTTTAATATGTCAGTTTTCAGAACAAATTATCTTACCTTTTTCGAAAATATATATTGATAATTATTATTAAAATTATTACTCGTTTAAAGATATAGGATTAAGACCAAATCAAAGGTTGATTTGAGGTCGGACGAAAAGCGGTAAAGAAGGTACTGATGATGGAGCTTGGACGAAAAGGGAAAGGTTAAGGGAAAATATTGGAAGGTATGTTTACATTACATGACCCTTGGGCAACAGGGACAGAGATGAAAAGGAGATTATAGTAAGGCCTGTTGTGGAAAAGGACAGGAAAAAACAGATTACAGTAAGGCCTGTTGCCCTGGCAAGCACACATAAGCCTGTCGTTCCTGGTCTGAGATTAAAAAGGGTGAAGAAAAAGACAAGAAAAAGAAAAAGCTACGAAAATTAATCATAGTACGGAACAGTGGATATAGCCAAAAAAGACGGTGGTAGCCCCCTCTTTTCCTTTGCCCTGAAAAACAGACAAACAAACACAAAAAAAAAGAAGTAAAAGCTAGCTCCAGTACTATAATTACTACTATAAATTTCCAGTACCAAGGTACATGACTTGAGAAACGACCCACCCCCTCTACCCTTAGCGTTTTCAAGCTTCGTCTGTCACCCCCTCCTAAGAAATTCCAAGAGACCATAGGTAATTTTGTAATTTAATCCAGCCCCGATTTGCAGCATCCGATCTTTCTCTTCCACCTTTGCGGGCTGTTAGGAAATTTCTCCACGGAATCCACTTGTCTACCTTCTGAAGAAAGATAATCAGAGTGTGGTATAAGTAAAGCCCTTTGTCTACAGGGAATAAGATTAAAACCTTTTTAAATACCATTAAATTTAATAGGAATATTTTTTAATTATGAAAGCAGACGCATAAGGCGACAAGGACCTACAAACTGACCACCGTTCTCACCAGATTTGACACCAACGAATATTCTTTGTGGGGTGTATTGCATGATCAGGTCACAGTAGAGAGAATATAATACAGTATCGACAAAGGCTATGCTTTCCGTTAAAAAAAAGTGAAACACATTTAAAACCACAAAGGATTCATACTTCGCCTTCGCGCGATTCCGATGTACACATCACGAGAAGCCTACGGAAAAACCTGTTTTTTTTTTGTCCGACCACTAGGAACTAAACTAAGGTTGTGACGTATATTGCCAGGGACGATACGCGCGGTATCAAATGTGTATCATGTTTGAAAAAAAGAAGACGCTACAGTTCTACAGCAAATCAGGTCTAGAGTCTCAAGCAGGGAAACTATTTCACAATAAACAATACAAGATGAAACATTTTCATGAACTCAAACTTTAAGTTTATAAAAGAATCGCTGGTAGAATTCGAAATGATTTGAAACCTGATTTTAAACATTTTGAGCATCTCCGTTTAAATGAATAATTCTTAAAGTTCAGCAGTTTCTATAACTCTTTATACACCCCTTAATTCTGGTTTGATTCATTAATCATTATAGATCTCAATTATCGTTCGAGTAATACCGTGAATACATTGCATAAATCTATTAACCAGTGGAATGCATTCTTTTGAGAAAAATGAAAGATAAATAAAAATTCTCAAACTTCGTTGCACTTGAACAGAGTGTGTTACTTATGGTGCATCCAGTATTTGATCATACATGTATCGAGTGGGCTTGAAACGCTTTGCTGTTCATGAAGAGCATTGGTTTGACTTAAGCTTTGCGAGAAGCTATACTTCTAGGACAATTCATAAGGATCATTTTTAGAAAATAAATAGCATATTCCATTCTTCCTTTTTCATTGCCTGTCCTTCTCAAATCTAAGTTTGACCTTATGCTGATGTTATTCCTTGTTCCTAATTTAAAAATGCACATGCTTCACCTTTTCTGTTCTACCTCCCATCTCTTCAATACTATGTGCAACTATAGCTTCAAATTTAAAGTTGCCCATTTAAAAGCGAGTTTTCCACTTATGGTTTGGGTTTGAACCAAGCTAAATTTCACTTTTATATACTTTATTTTGTAAAAATTAAGTAAACGCATTGATAGCATGATCGTAATCAAATTTGCAAAAAAAAAAAAACAAAGTACAAAAAAATCAATAGTGTTCTCCTACAGAAATAATTAACTAATCATTCTCCGTGAAAAAAAAACCAGTCAAACCTGGAATAAACTGCAAGCCAAATATTTTTTACATCAAGATGTTCAAAACTAGAGAAAACGGCAGACTAAAATTTTATCAAATTCCACAGAGGAAAATGCCTAAGGATTTCGCTTAAGCCCTAATTGTAGCCCAAAATATAAAATAAATACTTGAGCTATAAATGGTTTTTTAGGGTCTTTCACTATGTATACGGACATGATGAGAACAAATATCAGACTCAAAATTACTTTAAAAAAACGTAGAGCCAAATTTCATGGAGTAAGCCCAAAAATTTAATTTTCTTCAAGAATGTTTGGGAATGTGCCTCGTTTTAAATGTTGAATTGGACACAATTTAGAAACACATTACACGTAAAGATTGACAGTTATTTCTTCAGAAATTATTCCCTATTTCGAAGTTCAAATCCTGGTAGAAAGATGCGAGTAAGAATTCTAAGAATATAGCTAGTAGGGCTGTTTATTCTTATTGCGCAATTAAAGGTTTTGATTTTTAAGGTAATATGATTAATGATTCTTGGTTTTATAATCAATTCACAGGGTGAATCCGTAGAGAACCTTTTACTCGGAAAAATAGGGGACTTGGTAAACA
>JAQQPU010027149.1:0-11168 GCA_029168905.1 Artemia sp. Kazakhstan ARC1039 | reverse complement strand
TAAGTTTCAGACAACATACACCTACGAAATACTAAGAAACCTTAGTTTAAAAAAGCCCGAAATAGTAATTTACATACCCCAAATCATAATTTTCAGACAACACACACCTACGAAATTCTAGAAGACCTAGCTCATAAAAGCCGGGCATAGCAAACTACACATCCCAAATCATAAGTTTAAGACAACACACATCAATGAAAGACGAAGAAATCTTGCTCAGAAAAGCCCGAAATAGTAATAAACATACCCCAAATCATAAGTTTCAGTCAACACCCACCTACGAAATACTAGGAGACCTAGCTCATAAAAGCCAGAAATAGCAAACTACCCTCCCCAAATTGTAGGTTTCAGACAACACACACCTATGAGAGACTAAGAAACCTAGCTCTGAAACGTCAGAAATAGCAAACTAACCACCCCAAATTGTAGGTTTCAGACAACAAACACCTATGAGAGACTAAGAAACCTAGCTCATGAGAGACTAGAAACCTAACATTAGACCCTATTTTAAATTGACAACACTTTTCAAACACCACTTGTGTATTATACAGAAGACATCGGTGAGGTAAAGCTAGGTCAACCCACAATGTCATTCTATCATCGTTAATCATTTTTATAGATTGATGTTGTCTCAAATTTATAATAAATTGCCTGAGTTAACAAGCCCTTCGGGGTTACCTTAACGGCTAATTAGTTTAACTCTTTTTTTCTCCACCTTCATACGATCCAATTCACAAATGTTATGCAGCTCTGTTTTTTCCCTATTATTCAAATAAGATCATTCGTACAGTCCAATTTTCAAATACTAAATCCCCTTTTTTTTCTCCACCTTCATATGATCCAATTCGCAAATGCTAAACCCCTTTTTTAGAGCTATGATCGCAATGAATGGTACTTGTTATTAGAAAAAACGTCAATTGCCAAAAAAAAGAAAAAAAATAAAACACGCCATGCTGAATGTGCTTCAAAAACCGATCTGGTTGAAAAAATGTTTGTTATCGTTAACCATTTCCAAATATTGATATTGTTCCAAATTTATAATAAATATCTCGCTTTTTAAAATGTCCACGTGTAACTATAGTGTTTCAGGCGTAGGTTTTCTTGTCCCGTTCAAATCTTATACAACCTTGACCATACTCTCAAAACGTGTTTGACCACTTTATATTTTTGCCAGGTTTTTTGCAATGTGCACGTGAAGCTACGATGCATATTCTTGTACATGCTAGAGATAAGACAAATTACCCAGACACCCGTGATATTGCACTGTATATTCCTGCCTCAGGCTTGTGTAATTCCATGTGTAATTGAAACCTTTATATCACTGTCCTTGGTAAGTCAATGTAGCGGTTAGACTACACTCAATATTTTTATGTAATGCCTTGTGTAATTGAAACCTTTATATCACTGTCCTTGGTAAGTCAATGTACTGGTTAGACTGCACTCTACATTTTTGTGTAATTCCATGTATTTTTTCATATATCGTTAGAACCTTTATATAGATTACTACTGGGAACAATATTTAAACTTAAAGTGAAAAGAAATCATATCGTATATGAGGGGAGATACCCCTCCTCATTGCCTCGTTTTATACGCTAGAGTTTGACTTCTTGTTCAGATTCCTTAAAAACAACTCTTGAAACACAAGGATTGTTTAATTAGAATAAGAAGCTTTTTAAAATGCTAAAAAATCATATATGAGGGGCATCCCTCTCACATTTGCAATAATATCTGTTAGTTTTAAGTTTTTAGGCTGATCTTAACTTTCATATTATTTCTTATATATTTAATCGCTGAAAGGTAGTACCAATTCTCAAGGGAAAATATTGACATATTGCTGATTTTGAATAGCCAAAAGTAGTCTTTTTATATTCTGAGCCCGAGGAATGTCTAAACATGATTTTTATAATATTAAATTATGTAATCGAATTTGGTTTTTATTGTTTGATTTTATATTACTCAAAATTTAGAAAAATTGTGCAAAATATTCTTTAATCACAATTTTTTTTACTGAACTTTTGCATAAAGTAAGAAAAACGAGCAAAAATGGGGTTTTTATAGGCCAAATGAAAATACTGAGGGTTCAGCTGAACAAAATAGCTTATCAGAAATATCGATATATCGATTATCAAAAGTAAAAATATCGATATATCGTATAATCAAGTTATCGCCCAACACTAAAAAAGATTGAACCAGAGCAAGGTCTAGTTCCTACATCAACCCCAAAACAATGTTTTCTAAGATTCCTCAGAGTAGGCAACTGCGAAATAAAAATTTCCACTGTTCACCGTGCATAAGGAGAGAGGTAAAAGCATCCAAATAGCCGGAAAAATTCGTATTACTTCTAGGTTTTGGTAGCTAACTCAGCCTAAAATTGATTAGCAACTTAATTTTTGCGCTGTTTAGACCATATCCAAATCTATACCTCCCTATCCCACATTACCAAAATATTATCCCTAACAATATCTGCCAAAAAAATTGCCAGAAGCTCTTGGCTAGAAACACCTAATGTTAAAGGATGGGTTACTCGTTCTATTCAAATTAACCCACTGTGGCAAGTTCAAGGCATCAACATCCTTCCATTAATGCATAATTCGATGGACAGATGGGCTTTTTTTCATCACCTATAAAAAATGCTGTTGCAAAAACTTTTTTTTTCCTTTCATTTAACTATCAGAAAGTAGTGGTGCCACTCTGATTTTAAACACAGCCCACCTTTGAATCCCGTTCCAGATATTTTTTTAAGTTCTAGGTATTAGGCTATTCCCCGGGAGCCCTCTGACGTGACGGCAGTCATAGGGAAATTAACATTGAATATTATTGTTGGTTGTTGGTTATGTTTGTTGGTTGTGTGGTTTGTTAGTTGTTGGCTATGTTTGCTGGTTTTTGGTTATGATTGTTCGTTGTATGGTTTGTTAGTTGTTGATTATTGTTGTTGGTTATATTTGTTGGTTATGTTTGTTGTATGTGATTGTTTGGTTGTTGAATGTTGGTTATGTTTGTTGGTTGTGTGGTTTGTTGGTTTTTTCTTATATTTGTTGGTTGTGTGGTTTGTTGGTTGTTGGTTATGTTTGTTGGTTATGTTTGATGTATGTGATTATTGGTTTTTGTTGTTGGTTATGTTTGTTGGTTGTTGGTTACATTTTCTGGATGTGATTGTTTGTTTGGATCTATTTGAAAATAAATGAAGTTTCTAGCACATGTCACTCCTGTTTTAGTTTCCCCACCCTGTTTTTCTATTAATTACCTTAGACGTTTGTATGGAATCATGTCTAAAAATGTTTCCAGGTGGTAGAAGCCCTACTGTTTTCCCCATATCGATGTCTGGACGGCCATTTTATAAAGAATCGTGTCTAATAATGTTTCCAGGTGTAGAAGCCATTTTTATTGTTCGAGAGTCAGTTTCTTTTTAGTGTTGAGAGAGGACTGTCAAAATTAAAATGAATAAAGTGGACAGACAGAAAATTTAAGGTAACCTTGTTACTTTGGAGAAATGGATAATTTTAGATGATAATTTTCAAAGATTATCAGTGCAGAAGAAAATCTTCACTAAGAGGATGATTGATAATATAATGAGAAACGAGTCTCCATCGCTGGCCTATTGCCTGAGACTTATGTGTCGTGGTCCCCAGACTTTTACTCAATTTATAGATATATTGATTGAGACGAAACAAAATGATATTTCACATCTGTTAATGATATTACACATCTGTTACTCCTCCCATTTCTCTAGTGAGCCGATAGGTTAAAACTGATAGGGAAGAACATTCACTTTCTTCAATCAGTTTCTTTTTGGAAGTGAGACAGTCAACATCGAAAAATGTTTTACACATGTCCATTATGCTTGTATACATTGGGCAGCTGGTCATCCTGTGAGAATTGTACTTTTGCCGATGACTATAATGAGAAGTGGAAATTATGCAATCCATGTAAATTGCATAAAGGATATTCATTGCATTAAAGACTGTAATTCATGTCTTGAAGAGATTTGTGACTCTCATAATAGAGGATTTTTATGCTTCAACTGTCACTATGATAAAAATGATCAATGGGAAAATACTTACCCCTGGAATGATTGAAAAAACCCTGAATGTGAATTCAGTTCGTTTTTAAGAGACTGGTATCGTTGTGCTTTTAAATTGTTTTAAGAAGAAGAACCTGGTCTACGCTTTAATTGCTGGAACAATTAAAGAGTCTGGTACCTACGACATCACTGTGAAGATACCGGTTACTTTGATTATAAACCTACAGACTTTTATTTGGATGTTACAGAAAGTGATTCTTCATATGAGAATTTTATCTGTGACATTGCTTCAAATAAGCAAATTGAAACATTTGAATTTTATGATAAGAATTAGAGTAGTATTATTAACTTTAAAAAGAGATTTAATAAAAATGATGCTACACTATATTGTAGAAAATGTAACACTGACTTTGGATTTCAAGATGAATACCAGTAGAATCCTGATGTGCTGGTCCTACTTATCGTTTCTGATGATTCCCTATACGTAGAAGAAGAAATCTTGAAAAGGAAACTGTGTTTTCTATATATACATATTTTATAAATAAGAAAATTTACATACTTTTTAAGGCATTTCAATTTTAGGGCACTGACATTTATATTATGGAGATAGGAAAAAGTATTTTCAACTAAAAAGTCGTTCAAACGATGATTGTCATTATAAATCTTGAGGAATTCCATGTAAGTATGCCCACGACATTGAAAAATAAGATATGATAGGGCATGAAAACCATGGCTACGATAGGGCATGAAAACCTGCTTCCGACTTTGAATAATAGATTTTCCACTCTGCTCAAGAAAATCTTTAATTTGAGCTGTATAAAATATATACGGTAGGCCAAGAGGATCAAAAAATTCTATACTGCTTCTTGTTTGAAAGATTTATATCAATACCGTATCTTTGCACTCGGTGGGCTACTATTAACAATAATGATGATATTGTCAACATGTAGAATATGCTCCAGAAAATCTGAAGGTATGCAATAGGATTTATATTTAGACATGTAGGGGTCCATATTGAAAACACTAAGTTCTTGGCGTCAAGTCTAATAAAACACTGCCGTCAGGGATAATTTCCCAATAGGTTTCAAATTGATTTAGCGAGATTAATGCAACACTTTCCTCCAATGATTCAGCAAATGTACACTCTAAAAGCACATTCCCCGTCCGGAAAATACTCCATATCTTGAGTACCGGACAAATCCAATACAATGATGCCATGAGTTTTCAAAAGCATTTCTTCACTTATACCATTTTAGAAAAACTCAAAATCACGATCTAGGGATTGCATTGTTAATTCATATTTGTTCCTGTAGGATTTATCAAAGGATAAATTATAGAGCGGAATTCCATTTACTTTACATACAAGCGATGAGAGTCCAAACAGTTCAAATTTATTCAGGGAATCAGTCCATGATCAAATAGGGCTAGCACTGTTTACAAAAGTCAATGCCAATTTTGAGGGAATATCGCCATTGATAAATGATGAATCGGTATAGGTATGCGTACCTGTAGCAATGTGGCGTTGATTCGTCACTATATAAGGCACAAGCAATTTGATATTATTTCCAGTGCTCTTAATTTTTCTATTGCCAAAGCAACAGAACTCATAACTTGTTGTATTCATACATAGAGTATTGCCGACGTGAGAGAGACTGTTACGGGTGCAGTGTCCATCAGGTGCAGTGACCAGTACTTTTCGCATAATATAATTGGATGGTACGAGTTGTAGTTTTATCTAAATATTTACATCGGAAGGCAGCGATTGAGGTTTATTAAATATCTCATGATTTTGTTTCCCAACAAAATGTAAATCTTTAGTTTTCGCATGTCTAAGAATATTAGTAATGTCAGTATTTGTTTCATATTCATAACCCAGTGCTGGTCCCCTCAATAGCTTATAAGACATTGGAGTCATCAACATGAATTGTATAGAGCTTGCCTAATTTGAAAGATTATTGCTCGTGCTTACCAATGTTCCATTTATGTAGACACTTATTTGTCGAAATAAATTGTGTAGTACACAATTTTCGTAGGATAATCCCTCGGCTGCACCTGGTTTTTCAAAGTTAGATTTTTTAGCAATGACTTTAAATCAATAAATATTGAAGTCAGATCCATAAAGTAATCTTCTTTGGAATAAATTTGAAAATGGAGATTTTCAGAGAGTGGTTGTTCCGGATAAAATTGTTTATAGTATCCATGTTTTACACTGACATCTACATTTTCTAAATTGAAAAGATTTAGAGACTAGGTGACTGAAGGGTGAGAATCTTAATGTGGTAGATATACCATTTTCTAGGAAAAGAAATCCTTTTTGGATCTTTTTATTTTCTTCTTCATTGATGCTTTACCCTTCCGAGCTGAGTTGAGACTGAGGAGTGATAAGGTCTTTCACACCCCTTTAAACCTTTTCCCCGTTTTTTTCAATCTTTCACCACGGGATCGTGCACTCAATTTGAGAATTTTCGAAACACTCCCTTGAATATCTTTCCCGGAGCCCCGATCATGTAATGTAGAGGACGCAAAATCTGCTGCAACCGGTGCGATATATTTTTTTGCCATGGGTAGTGCAGAGCGAAAAAGTTTAGCAAACCAACTGCTGAGAGCGTACCCGGACATTGACGAACGACCCCTGTAATAGTTCATTCTATGTCCCAATTGCCGCGGTCCAAGAGTAGCAACATAGCAATCAATATCAGGACATGCAAACTGATTTCTATTAGCCATTTCACTGAATGGGTCATAAATGACATGGAATTACAGCCAATCCTTTTGTTATTGGTAGAGGGTCACCCAATTTACTTCTTAGCGTTAACTGGCAGAGCTCCAAATACGAGGTTTTGACTAGAATGTATTGAAAGTGCTTTATATTGTAGTGATGAATGTGGTGATTAGATTTTATTCGTTCAAGAACACTTTGGAGGGGGACATTGGTATTACCAACTCTTTATCTCTCAACAAGGATGCAAAAAGAAATATACAACTATCCGAGCAAAAGGCGGGTGGATACTCCGCGAAAATGACACGATTCATGCAACTATAGCTTCCTGCACTTTTACCATGGATTATTGTATTTTTAAAACCAAGAACTTCTCTTAGATTATCGTTGAGAATAACCTTTTTATTGTCAATGGGTCAGTGCCACTATAGCTTCCTGCACTTTTACCATGGATTATTGTGTGTTTAAAACCAAGAACTACCCTTAGATTATCGTTAGGAATAACCTTTTTATTGTCAATGGGTCAGCTAATGTATATTTTGCCCTCTTCCTTTGAATAATTGAATTAAAAGGCACCGTTTTTACAACATAAAATTTTTCACACAAATAATTCATACTCCCAAACTCCTTGTATAATAATGTGACTAAAGGATATTCATATGAATTAATCTTTTCAATATTTTGATTGTTAACTTTTGGCCAATCATGTTGTCTAATTTTTATGTAATATGTAGGATCCTTTCTTAGGATATCATATGTATTTTTAAGAATAAAATCTAGAAGAGTAACTTCATACCTTCCCTCAAATTTAATGACAGGGGAGAGTTTTGTCCAAAAATCACTCGTTTTATTCAAATCGTCATAAAGAGGATCGGAAACATTGGAAACGAATGTTGCATAAGAACCTTCAACATTATGAACGTCTTCAGAGGGTATCCACGAGTCAAAATTAGAGTTGTATCCTAGCCAGCGAACAAGCAACTGTCGCTTACCCTTGCGAGTACGACTCTTTAATATATTTTCAATTTCATAGATTCCATTATTACCATTTTTTGTAATTCATAATCATAAAAACTGCCAAGAATCTCCTCATGTTTCATATCACGAAGATGATACGTTATAATTTTAGTGTCCAAGACTTTTGATACTTTAAAAAGTTCAGTGCTCCACAAGTAATTTGCCTTTTCAAGAATATTTATTGGACGATTGATTCGAACAGCATCACCAACATTAAATTTTTTTATTGGAATGTTTATTGCCCCTATGACGAACTTCAAAAAGACTAGCATTGAACAAGGATCGATGAGGAGGTTGATCATAAATCAACAAATTTTATCTATATCTTGAATAAATGCAGCTGTATATTTTAATATACAATATCTTTAAATTAAAATTCGAATTGTTGATATCAAACGTTCTGCCAATGCCGCCTTTATAGGACTTTGACTATGATAGAGTATTGTATCATATTTCTATAAAACCCTTTCTACATGTGGATTAACAAATTAACTTCCACGGTCTGTTTAAATTCTTTTATGCGTGTCTTGTTCAAACATGGATTCAAGGGATTTAGCAACTTCATTGCCTCTCTTTGACTGCAATGGAACTGCATATGCATAGCGACTATAAACACTTATTGCAAGTAAAATATACTTGTAGGGTTTATTATGACGTTTTTGAATCGCGTCTAGAGTCAAAAGATCTGCTTGCATTGTATGCAGTGGGAAAATGGCTTTAGTTTTTCGATAGTTACGACCTCTAGTCTTATGATTTCGATGACGAGTATAACTGGGTTCTTTTTGTAAACACTCTTTCGCTAGCTTCTTTTTAATTCCGGTAACCTGAGCAAGTGTAGTGTTAGAATTTAAACTTCCTGGTTCACCAATATTTTCATAAACACCTTTCAAAACTTAATCCATTTGGAACGTAAACGAGGTGTGAAGCGTCTGCTACCCTTTTGCATACTATCAGGCGAGTCAATACGTCTTCTCTTTTGTCTAGCTACCCTTGTCATCAAATCAATTTTTTTCCTAGGTGTACTAGTATTTTCCAAGATAGATTTAGAATCATCATCTTCAAGCTTTAATGTTGTTTCAAGCAATGGACTATGTTGTTTTAATTTCTTTAGGGTTTTGTTATTGCTAATAAGACTTTTAGGAAAATTTCACGACTTAAAAAAATAATATAAATGACTATCAGGGGATTAAAGTCTTTTACGATTTGCAATAAGATCAGATAACAAATCAATTAAATTGTAACCCTTGCCCTGGATTATAACTTCATTCTTTTTCCCGTCAATTTGTTCATTTTCAGCGAAATAGGTAAAGAGTCTTTTACCTTGTTCACGATAGGAGGGAGGTAACAAATGTACAGCTTTTGTTAATAAATCTTCTTTTTTCGGTGTTTTCAAAGTTTTACTATTTTCAGAAGGTTGATCAATGGCATTTTCTTTGAGCAATTTTTCATGATAAGGTTTGTGTTTGTTGACATATCGAAGGGCATTTTGAAGCAAAATTAATCTTTCATCATCAGCAATTCTTCCATTGTTAATAAATATATCAAGATTATCTTCAAAGTGCTCTTTTGGTGAAAGAGCAAGTTAACATGGAGTCAATTTAAAAGGTTTAGTCACTTCTAGAGAATAGTATTTTGAAGTCCGGCGATTATCGGTAGTAACAATGAAAAGAAATTACCACCCGCTTAAACAAGACGTTTTCTTTTACAATGTCCTTTCTTTTTGAAAACTAGAGCACTTACAAGTGACCAATGTTGCCTCATCTGTTGTCTAATACCTTCAGACACTTGAATGTTACTTTCCGTTAAATTTAAACAAAATTGCGATAAGATATTAATAAATTCCTTGTCAATTCCATGTTTTTGGGCGTGTTTCGGGCGTATGTATCCAATAAGAGAGTCATGCATAATCCCACCATTTACCCGTGCCCCAGTCATTTGCCTCTCAATTACTTGGACAATCTGTCTTGGATTTTCTCTGTTTACAATTAGCCATATCTTGATAAAACCTATGCAACCTACTGCAAAATACTTGATAACTTCAATTCAATTCTTCAGGCGTGTTTTGATTCAGATCTAATAAAATGTAGCCATAAGGTTTATTACTAGATTGATTGTATGCCGAAAGTAAAAATCTGGGTTCGCCGGGGTAGGTTTGTTTGTTTAGAGTTATAAGAGAACTTGAATCGCAAACACCTCTATAGATACTATAGTAGTTACAATTCAGCAAGTGTTCTCATACATTTACTCTGATGAAAAATATTATAAAGCAAAACAAATACAGACATTTTTTCGTGAAGGGACCGGACCATGAATAATTGTAACGTTTCCTGCGACCATCCTTCAATAGATTCAGCTAAATCGTCAATTATGAACCAAGAGTTTTTGTATGAAAGTCCTTGTATGAATTTTATGCTTGGATCAATATTCTTTATTTTGTCATAAGATTCATGCCATACACTATAGCAATAATAGATATTTTTCGCATTCTCTAAAAACATTTTATCACAGTTTTGAATTTTTTTCATTAAAAGTGTTGTTTTGCCGGACATGGACGGTCCGAAAAGAAATGATCTGAATGGTGTTTTAAAGTGATAAAGACTGCTCCAATGTCAAAATGCAACTAACCAAAGCTAACCTCAATCTGTTGAATAAACACTCAAAGGAAATGGAAATCATGGTTCCTTTAGTTAACAAATTCATTATAAAATTTAAAATAAACACTTGAATATATTCACAATGAACATAAAATAATAAGCACTTGAATATATTTACAATTGCATTTGAACATTTAATTAGACATTGGGAAGGGACACGGTGACCGGGCATGCACCCGAAGTGGCCAGCGGACAGAGGGCGCTCACAGTGGGTGACACCCGTGGTGGCCAGGAAACACGGGCGGGGCTAAAAAGAAATAAATAAATAAGCACCAAATAAACACTTGAAAATTACCACTTTGCGCAACGAAAAAATTATAAATAAATAAAAAACTGGAAAAAAATACTATATAAAGAAAAGGCAGTGCTGAGCTGGTGACGAAAAACGACCCTCCTCCCTCCACAGACAGCCCCCTCCCCTTCACAACTATCGAGATTTCTCCTGACCAATTTGTTTTCTATAATTTACAAATTCAACTCGATCTGAAGTAAGGTAGTGGCTATGTGGCCACTACCTTAACCTTAACACCATCCTCAAGTATATAGACTTAGTCCAATATGGTGGACATGGAATTTTTTTCAACCTGAACTGTATAGTTTTTATATTTTAAAGAGCGAATGGCCATGACCCTCGCTCTTGGAACTAAATTATTTTCTATACAGTTCCTATAAACACTCAAGGTGAAATTTTCCTTTACGTAGTATAGGCACCCTCTTGCAGACTTTTTTGGTAGTCCCATTGTGCGTTTCCACACAG
>JAQQPU010027147.1:0-11169 GCA_029168905.1 Artemia sp. Kazakhstan ARC1039 | reverse complement strand
TAAGGGAGTAAAGATTTTAAATAATCACCAGGGGACTATTTTACCTGCTAGACCAAAACGATTTGTTTCAGTAATAGCTAACAAAAGGATTATTTCGCAACTGAATAATTAATGTAATTTACAATTTTTTTATTTTTCCTCAGTTACTCTGGTGTCCTCACTGAAGTAACTCTATATTAGCATCTTTTCCCTACGTGGATCAGTTTGCGCCGATTGTACATTTTTGTTTTTTTTTTGGTGGTGGTTTTATTGGTTTTTAGTTCTATCTTGTTCTTCTTTCGTGCTGAAGACGCCTTGTTTGTATACAGGCGAAATATCCGCGTTGCTTTGTTTCTGTTGTTTTCTTTTCTCTCCACTGGCCACAGTCTCGTTTGTTTGTTTTTTTTTTTAGAGATTTTTCTCTTTGTTGGTTTTTTGTCATGGCTGGCCAGTTCGGCTTAAGATCTTTCAATTTTTAACTTAATACCATCAACCGGTCCTGAGGCATTGTTGATACGTCCTCTTGACAACCTATATGGACATAGTGTGTTTCGATTCATTTCAATACAGTTCCAATATTGCCCAAAATTTTCGCCTTAATACCCTTAGGTTTATTAGTTGTAGTAGTTCCACCAGTAAATATAGCAGTAGCAGTAGGAGTACAGTTAATAGTAGTACAGTTAATGCTTTTACTTTTATAACTTTAATAAAATTAAATAATATTTACATTTTGATTACTAAATATCAGTATATGTATATTAAACTGACAATGCACATTCATTTGTATTTTTTTCAGTGAAGTGCAAATCATGTTCTGGCCTTGGGAAGGCATAGGGGTTTTGAGCCCAACTTATGTTAATTTCTGCTCGTTTTGAGTTTGACTCGGTTATTTATTGTAATTTCTGTTCGGTTTGGGTTTCATTTATTTATTGATGCTGATTTGTGGTAGTTTCACGCTTGGTAGATTATTTTATTTTATTTTTGCTCATTTTTTGTTTAATGGAGTTCTTTACTTTTCTTTGAAAAACTTATTTTGTGAAAAATTTTTTTTAATTAATTTCTGTTCTTTTTATATTGACATAGTCTTTTCATAGAAAAAGAAAATAATACTTTAAATCTTTTCGTTTTTTTAAGAATTTATAGTCTGGCCCGCTATTTGCATGCTGGAGAAAAATTTTCAACAATTTTTAACAACATACACCCTTTTAAAAATCTGGACACAAATGGTAGTGTTTCATTTTGTTTCATTCTTCCTCTAGTGTCCCTGAAATGGAAAATTTGATACCATTCGCAGAAAAATCTGTTTACTTTCTTTGATAGCTTGAATATACTTTTGCTATTTTGATGTGGTTAAATTTTAAGAGCAGAAGTAGCCCCGAAAGTTTGAACAAAATACCCTCAGTCGTTCTTGGGATACTTCTGAGATGCCTTATTGGGAATTAGCATTAACACAGTGCATTTTGATTTAATCTTAAGGCAACATTTAGTTTTTAAACATAAAGGCAAATGGGAGGGTGGGCGTAGGAGGGGGATTAGTTTCCCTCCAATCACTTTCGACTATTAAAAAGGGCATCATTCCTTTCTATATTTAATCGAATGAACCCTTTTCGAAGTTCCTACGACAACTCCTTCGATACGAAGTGCCCTGGTCTAAACAACAGCAACAAAAAAAATAATATATATATTATACCCACATCAATCTTTACTATAAAAATGTCAAGCCTTCCAATAACTTTCGACTGTTAAAAGGGCACAAGGCCTTTCAATTTCCAATCGAATGAGCCCTTTTTGAGTTTCTACGACAACTCTTTTTATAAACACCTTATATGCCCCCAGGGCATAAATTACGACCCTTACCCTAAGGGCTGTGAGGGTAGTTGTCATCCTCTAAGACCTAATTTCCAGAACTATCAACTACGTTAAACAAAATGATTATCTCAAAATTTTGATTGGATGGTCTCCAATTAGTCGGTCTCCAATCACTTTCAACTATTAAAAAAGGCACTAGCCCTTTCAATTTCCTATCAAATGAGCCCTTTTGAAGTTTTTACGACAACAGTCAATAAAAACCTTGTATTCCCCCAGGGCATAACTTACAACCCTTGCCCTGAGAACTGGGGGGGGGGTGTCATCCTGAAATACCTAATTTCCAGAACGTTTTGCAACGTTGAACAAAATGGCTATCTGAAAATTTTGATTCTATGCGTTTGGGGGAATGGTGGGCGTGAGAGGGGGGTTAGTTACCCTCCAATCACTTTCAACTATTAAAAAGGGCACTAGCCCTCTCAATTTCCAATTAAATGAGCCCCTTTTGAAGTTTTTATGACAACTCTATCTATAAAAACCTTATATGACCCCAGGGCATAACTTACAACCTTTGCCCTGGGGTCTCTGGGGGGTTTGTCATCCTGAAATACACAATTTCCAGAAGTTTCAACTACGTTGAACAAAATAGCTATCTTTAAACTTTGATTGAATGTGTTTTCAAAAATGGTGGACGTGAGAGGGGGTTAATTACCTTCCACTCACTTTCAACTATTAAAAAGGGCTATTTCAATTTCCAATCAAATGAGCCCTTTTTGAAATTTCTACAACAACTTTCTACATAAACCTTATATGCGCCCAGGGCATAACTTACAACCCTTGCATTGAGGGCTCTGATGGGGTTATCATCCTAAAAGACCTAATTTCCAGAACTTTCGACTACGTTAAACAAAATGAATATCTCAAAATTTTGATTGGATGTGTTTGGGGAAATAGTGGGCGTGAAAGGGGGGTTAGTTGCCCTTCAATCACTTTCGACTATTAAAAAGGGCACTAGCCATTTCAATTTCCAATCGAATGAGCCCTTTTTGAAGTTTCTACGACAACGCGTTCTATAAAAACCTTATATGCTCCTAGGGTATAACTAACAACCCTTGCCCTGAGGGCTGTGGGGGAGTGTCCTCCTCAAAAACATAATTTATAACTGGAAATCAACAACACTGAACAAAATGGCTATCTAAATATTTTGATTGGATGTGTTTGGAGAAAAGGTGGGCGAGAGAGGGGGTTAGTTGGCCTCAAACCAATTTTGATTATTATAAAGGGCACTAGACCTTTGAATTTCCAATCGAATGAGCCCTTTTTCAAGTTTCTACGACAAAGATTTCTATAAAAATTTATATTCCCCCAGGGCAAAACTTATAACCCTTGCCGTGAAGACTGGGGGGGGGGGGGGGTGTCCTGCTCAAAGGTATAATTTCCTGAACTTTAAACTGCGTGGAACAAAATGGCTATCTCAAAAATTTGATTTGGATGTGTTTGGGGAAATGGTGGTCTTGGAAGGGGTGTTAGTTGCCCTCCAATTACTTTCAACTATTAAAAAGGGCACTAGCTATTTCAATTTCTAATCGAATGAGCCGTTTTTGAAGTTTCTACGACAACGCGTTCTATAAAAAACTTATATGCCCCCAGGGCATAACTTACAACCCTTGCCCTGAGGGCTGTGAGGGGGTTGTAATCCTCAAAGACCTAATTTACAGAACTTATAACTACATTGAAAAAAATGGCTATCTCAAAATTTTGATTGGATGTGTTTGGGGAAAAGGTGAGCGAGAGAGGGGGGTTAGTTGCCCTCGAATCACTTTCGACTATTACAAAGGGCACTAGCCCTTTGAACTTCCAATTGAATCAGCCTTTTTTGAAGTTTCTACGACAACGCCTTCTATAAAAACCTTATATGCCCCCAGGGCATTTTTTTTATTACAGGCTTCACGGCTCCATCACTAATGATGATTTGCCGCTGGTCCTGGTAGTTACTTCATTTTCTAATACTGAGGTATTTGTTATACCTTCTCTTGAACGCGTCAAGGGAAGGATTTTTCTGGATTACCTCTTCCGGCAATCTATTCCATGTGGTAACCGATCGCCGGGAGGAACTACTTTTCAGATATTCTTGGCGAAGAGTACCCTGCTCACGGTAGTCCTGACGAGCTGTACTTCGTCGAGTTGATTGCAAGGGCTTGCTTTATCAGGAACGAGCTTTGATTGCTCCTCTGATGGAGGGTTATACAAGTACTTATAGAACATGGATGCCACATCGAAACGTTCCTGGATCAGCTGTGGGGTTTCAGCTTTCGTGTTGCCAGAGGTTGCTGCACGCACAACTCTATTTTGAGGATGTTAGAGTGGAGCGATGCGGCTTTTTGGTGCACCAGCGAAGAGAGGACATGCATATTCCATGACAGGTCTGATGCGCAAATTGAAAAGTGGCAGAATAGAATCATCAGGGAGAAGACTTTTGCATCTTAGGATAACACCTAATTTCTTGTTGCAAGAGGATCTAATTTACTGAGTTGGTCAGTCCAAGAGAGATCCGAAGAGAAATTAACTCCAAGTAAGCGCAGTGTATTAACTCGCGTTATTACCTCTCCTTTGAAGACGAAACCAGGATGAGCCCTCATTTTACGCGCTTTAGAAATTAGGAACTCTTTCGTTTTCAATGTGTCAAAACTTACAAGCCATGCATCTGCCCACGCCTCAATTTTCACCAGGTCATCCTGAAGCTCCTTGTGGGGTTTACTGGGATCTTCGTCTTTTGCGATTGATGTTTTTGTTGTAGTGTCATCCGCAAAGTGGTGAGGTTTTTTCACAAGGCTGTCCCCTAGGTCGTTTATGAACACCAAGAAAAGAGTTGGCCCAAGAATACTTCCTTGTGGTACTCCTGATAAAACTGGGTGTTCTTTTGATATGAAGCCATCGAGGACAACTTGCAACGATCTTTGACGAAGAAAGTCAGCAAGCACGTCAAATAGTCGACCATGAATTCCATAGGCTTTCAGTTTACAAAGAAGTCCCTTATGCCATACACGATCAAAGGTTTTTGCAATGTCAAAGGAGAGAAGGTGAATATCGTGTCCCTGAGAAAAGAGCTCAATCCACTCTTGATACTGTGCAATCAAACAGTCTAACGTAGACCGTTTTCTGCGAAAACCGTATTGCGTGTCTGCCAACAACAGATGTGACTCGAGGTATTGGTAAAGGGTCTTATTAATGACGCTTTCATAAGCTTTACCTACGCTGGACAGCAGACTTATTGGACGATATGATCTTCATTAGTAAGGTCAGACTCTGCCTTTGGAACAAGGACCACATGAGCAGTTTTCCAGGCTTTCGGGAATAATCCCGCTGCAAAGCATTTTCTATAGAGAGAGGCAAGAGGACCAGCAAGTTCAGGGGCACATCTTTTAAGGATGAGATTGAGAATCTTGTCAAGTCCTGAAGCTTTGGTCACATCCAGCTGGCTTAGCGTTCTGAGCAACTTCCTAGTAGTTATGTTAACACTGGTGATTTTTGCATCTCTTCGTGGCGGAAAGGGGGGAGGGGATACTCCGTACTCATCAAGTTGGGAGACCTTTGAAAAGGCTTGTGCAAGAACATCTGCCTTTTCCTGACCTGACTGGATCATCGTCCCTTCATAATGAAGCGAGGGAAATGATGTTGATTTAGATGACGGTAGGGCTTCTTTGACGACCCTCCACAACCGCTTTGCAGGGGGACTTTTCAGTTTATCTACCAACGTGCTTGTAATTGGCTTTAGCTTGACGTACAACTTTAACAGACTCATTTTGAGCGCTAATAAAAGTAGCCCGGTCCTTGTCGGATTCAGTTGAATGCTATTTCTTGTGAGCCTTTATTCTGGCCCTGATTGCCTCTCTACAACCAGCATTGAACCATGGCTTATCTCGGGATGAGACTTTTATTGTTTTTGAGGGGACGAATTGCTCAATAGCCTCTGTAATCGCTTTTTCGTAAAGTGCCACTGCTTTATGTGGGGCTTCTTTTAGAAATGTACTCCACGGCTTTGCTGATAAGAAGTTTCGCAGACCATCTCAGTCTGTGCGGTGATACTGCCTGATGATCCGCTCGTGCTTTGCATATGGAGGTATTTTGAGATTTCCACGAGCTATAACTGCCACATGGTCGCAGGCAAAAGGATAGCTTTCAACACTAAAGGAATCCGAATGATCAGTTAAGAAGAGATCAAGCCTGGATGATGCATGAGGGCCGATGTAAGTGTCGAATCCAACAAGTTTTTCTAGGCCGAAAGCAAGACTCAGGTCTAGCAGAGCTACGCCCTCCGCATCAGTCGTATGACTTTTCAGCCAGGGGCCATGATGAATGTTGAAGTCTCCTTGGATTATTATACCTGATTTAGGGAACTGTTGCTTCACAACTTCCAAGCTATCTTCCAGATGTTCAGGTAACAGTAAACGTATCCGTAAGAATTGTCTTGGGGCGCGCATTTGGTCGTCTACTAGAAGGAAGTCCGATCCGAGGCTGTTTTTTCCGTTTGAAAACTTGGTAAATACCGACTGGATGGGTAGTTGGCCCCAACAGCGGACAAAAGAACTCCTAAGACAGACTTTGCCTCATCAGATAAGGAGCGGTCATAAGACCTCATAGTTAACCTCAGCAAAGGTGGTGGTGACCCCAATAGAAGCAGGAGTCGGCACCTTTGCGGTACCTACCACTCTCAAGTTCTGCGGGCAGGAACTTCAACCCCTGAGTGGTTTGTCGGAGCTTACCACCGCATACCCAAAATGCAGAGGCCGTTGTCCGAATCTGGATCTTCTGCCCATATTTCGCAGTTGTCCTCCTGAAGAGGATCCTCCCACGATGGTATCCTACAGTACCATACAATTTAACCCATTGCTGTAAGAAGGTTTGCAACTAACGGGACATGTCCACACGCCGGTGGGCCCTGCAGTGTGCATCAGAGGGGCTTTCTTCCTCTTCCACCTGTATTTGTTGCCCCCGGGTGAGGTTACCCCAGTTTCAGTTTATGGACCCCCAGTGGCTAGGTCCCCCCTTTGGTCCGCGCCTTCCTTTATGGGAGGTACCCTACATATCTGTAGGACGTTCTCCTATCCGCCACCTGGGGACGCACTGAGTGGCCTGGAGAGGGACCCTACTTAGAAGGTGACTCAGTAGGTACTCAGAAGGGCATAACTTACAACCTTTGCCCTGAAGGCTGCGGGGGAGTGTCCTCCTCAAAAATATAATTTCTATCTGGAAATCAACTACCTGAACAAAATGGCTATCTCAAAATTTTGATTGGATGTGTTTCGGGAAATGGTGGGCATGGAAGGAGTTTTAGTTGCCTTCCAATCACTTTCGACTATTAAAAAGGGCACAAGCCAATCCAATTTCCAGTTGAATGAGCCCTTTTCGAAGTTTCTATGACAACTTCTTCTATACGAAGTGCCCTGCTCTAAAGGAAAAAATAATAAATAATACATTGTGCCAACATCGTTCTTATATGCCCTCGGGGCATAACTTAAAACCCTTGCCCCGAGGGTTGTGGGGGATTGTCCTCCTCAAAAACATATTTTCTATCTGGAAATCAACTACGCTGAACAAAATGGCTATCTCAAAATTTTGATTGGATGTGTTTGGGGGAATGATGGGCGTGGGGGGGGGCTAGTTGCCCTCTAGTCCCTTTCGACTATTAAAAAGGGCACTAGCCCTTTGGATTTCCAATCGAATGAGCCTTTTTTGAAGTTTCTACAGCAACGCCTTCTATAAAAACTTTATATGCCCCCAGTGCATAACTTACAACCCTTGCCCTGAAGGCTGTGGGGGAGTTTCCTCCTCAAAACCAAACTTTCTATCTAGAAATCAACTACGCTGAAAAAAAAGCTCTCTCAAAGTTTTGATTGGATGTGTTTCGGAAAATGGTGGGCGTGGAAGGGGTTTTAGTTGCCTTCCAGTCACTTTCGACTATTAAAAAGGGCACAAGCCACTCCAATTTCCAATTGAATGAGCCCTTTTCGAAGTTTCTACGACAACTTCTTCGATACGAATTGCCCTGCTCCAAAGGAAAAAAACAATAAATAATATATTGTGCCATGATCGTTCTTATATGCCCTCGGGGCATAACTTAAAACCCTTGCCTTGAGGGTTGTGGGGGATTGTCCTCCTCAAAAACATATTTTCTATCTGAAAATCAACTACGCTGAACAAAATGGCTGTCTCAAAATTTTGATTGGAGGTGTTTGGGGGAATGATGGGCGTGGAGGGGGGGGGGCTAGTGGCCCTCTAATACCTTTCGACTATTAAAAATGGCACTAGCCCTTTGGATTTCCAATCGAATGAGCCTTTTTTGAAGTTTCTACGACAACGCTGTCTATAAAAACCTTATATGCTCCCAGGGCATAACTTACAACCCTTGCCCTGAAGGCTGTGGGGGAGTTTCCCCCTCAAAACCAAAATTTCTATCGAGAAATCAACTACGCTGAAAAAAAAGTCTCTCAAAGTTTTGATTGGATGTGTTTCGAGAAATGGTGGGCGTGGAAGGGGTTTTAGTTGCCTTCCAGTCACTTTCGACTATTAAAAGGGGCACAATCCACTCCAATTTCCAATTGAATGAGCCCTTTTAGAAGTTTCTACGACAACTTCTTCGATACGAAGTGCCCTGCTCCAAAGGAAAAAATCAATAAATAATATATTGTGCCATCATCGTTTTTATATGCCCTCAGGGCATAACTTAAAACCCTTGCCCCGAGGGTTGTGGGGGAGTGCACTCCTCAAAACATATTTTCTATCCGGAAATCAACTACGCTGAACAAAATGGCTATCTCAAAATTTTGATTGGATGTGTTTGGGGGAATGATGGGCGGTGGGGGGCTTGTTGCCCTCCAATCACTTTTGACTATTAATAAGGGCACTAGCCACTCCAATTTCCAATCAAATGAGCCCTTTTCGTAATGTCTACGACCACTCCTTCGATACACGAAAAACTGTGAAAGACTGTGTCAATATAAAAAGAACAGAGATTAATTTAAAAGAAACTTTTTAAGCAAAATAAGTTTTTCAAAAAAAAAGTAAAGAACTCCATTAAACCAAAAAGGAACAATTAGAACCAAATAATCTATCAAGCATACTACTTTCACAAATTAGTATCAATAGATAAATGAAACCCATAACGAACAGAAATTAAATTAAATAACAGAGTAAAACTCATAACGAGCAGAAATTAACATGAGTAGTGTTCAAAACCCTATGCTTTCTAAAAGCCAGAATATAACTTAGCTGAAAAAATTAAAATGAGTCATTGTCAGTTTAATATACATATGCTGATAATTATTCCTTAAAATCCTAATTGCTTTTTGGTTTTTTAAATTTATAAAAGTAAAAAAATATAAAGAATTTTTCAGTAAAGTACAAATTGTATTCTGGCTTTTAGAAAACATAGGGGTTTTGAACCCTACTATATTAATTTCTGCTCGTTTTGAGTTTGACTCGGTTATTTACTTTAATTTCTGTTCGTTTTGGGTTTCATTTATTTATTGATACTGATTTGTGGAAGTTGTATGAGTAGAATGCTTATATTGAATTTGCGTAGGCCCCTAGGAATTACTATACTATTTGCTTGCGCCTCTACACCTTTTCCAAGAGAGTCAGAACTCCCTCACATGGAATTATACTTTGGGTAGACTATGTTCCTTCCTGTACTATTTGGGATTACATAATATATTATGAAGGACAGGTTTCTGACATATTTCATGTAGGTCAGATTTCTACTTTATAATAATGTAGTCAAACAAGTTTTGGGAGTATGTAGTTTGTTATTAAAAAATTGGACACTATAATCAGAATTATTTGATTGACATTTAAAAAGGGGTAATGAGATTTGCGCATTGGAGTGCAGGATTTGCGAATTTGATCCTATTAAGGTGGAGAAAAAAGAAAAGGGTTTAGCATTTGCAAAAAAGGGGTAATTAGTGATTGGATAATTTTTTAACTTGAAATCTCTGAATAAAATATTTTTGGAGCATGTACTTGACGATGGAGAAAAAGGGTTAAAATGATTAGCAATTACGAGCGAGGATCCCCCCCACTGGTTCCTGGCAGTAGGCTACGCATATCAAGTTGAAAATTTGACAGAATGAGGTATTTGAGGTGGAACTTGAACTAAATCAAAATACACTATGTGCACGCAGATTTTCAAAATGGCATATCTCAAAAAGGGATTTGTGTATTAAGTTGGAACTTTCAGAGAGTGCTTAAAGGGAAAGTCAATTCACCAAAAGGAAATATGTGCACGCTCAGGCCTGGCAGTGAAAAGAACGAAACGTCTTTGAGTCACATTTTTTTTAAAAGTCAATTCGATGTTTCTCTATGATTCAATCCCAACGTCCCCCTGCTCTGAGTGTTGAAAATGATTTCACGACATTATTTTAGTTTTTTTTCTTGCCCCAAACTTTTTTTTTTATCATTAACCCTTTAGAGATCAATTTGATCAACTTGGAGAAAGTTCAAATAGAATCGTTACTGATATTGATATTAGTGCGTAAACTTAAATAATTTCTTAGACCACACTGCTTTTCCATGAAAAACAAAAAAATTTTAAACAAGAAAAACGGGTTTTAATTTTCTATAAAGCAGTGAAATACAAAACAATTAATTATGCACAAAAGCTCCGAATATTTCGGCCCCACATCCGGGAGCCTTTCTCAACGGAAAAAAAAATAAAATAAATAAATAAAATAAAATAAAAAAAAAAACTTAACTTACATCACAATAAAACATACTAAACACATAAAAAGAAAGAAAAAAAACAAAAGAAAAAATATAAATAAATAAGAAACAAAACTCACATATTAAATAAACACTTCCATGCACTGAATGTCTATATGATTCAACTCGCCTCCTCCCAGTATGTAAATGGAAATATATTAAATAAACACTTCCATGCACTGGATGTCTATAATGATTCAACTCGCCTCCTCCCAGTATATAAATGGAAATCTATCAAAAATGAAGAATATATTTATACTTAGACCAAAACAATAAAAGGTCAACTAACCCCCCGGCCCATAACCCCTAATTAAATTTCACAAGTTCATCAACCAATTTATGAATTATAAATTGAATGGATTCGTTTGGTTGCAAGCTTAGCTGCAGTTCGTTTACTTTTCTCATCATTTAACCCATTCTGACCTTTGTTCGCAAGGTCATCTTTCGTTTCAGAAATATTATTAAAATCAGTACTGGTTGAATATCTTGCCTGCATTTTAATTAAACTATTATAAATTGAATTGATCCCAAATTCCCCTTCATCTCTATTGATACTAGTACCCCCATATATTATCTTTTTTATTTCTATAATTTCCCTGAAGCTTTGTAAAAGTCCTACAGACGTAT